>SJYC01124941.1:0-13377 GCA_006408675.1 Madoqua kirkii | reverse complement strand
CCAAGGCTGTGATGTGCGTTACTCAGTCATGCCCAACTGTTCGCAATGCCTTGGACTATAGCCCACCAGGCTCCTCTGTCCATGGAATTCTCCAGGAAAGAATACTGGTGTGAGTTGCCATGCCCTTCTCCAGGGGATCTTCCCAATATAGGGGTCAAATCTAGGCATCACAAGCATATTTTTTATGGCTTGAGCCATGAGACTGTGATACTTGGTGTTATAAACAAAAACATAGACAAGACTGAAAAAGAAGAACTGATAAATTTCTCACACTGGAGTGTCCAAAATATATATATGGGGGATCTAGAAAGTCCACACATTTGCTTGACTATAAATGCTTGCCCAAGAAACTCAAGAGTGTTCTCCAGTCTCTCAGTTTGGTTATCACCAAGGCCTTTCACAAGCTATAAGTGAAAGCTAATGAAAAGTCATAAACTGCCTAAGAATTGAAGCCTGCTCCAATTCTTACAGTCTTTCAGTGGAGAATGGAAGATTTATTGGTTCAGTGCCTTTAAGGAAATCTTTAGCTACTACTTACTGAACATGTAGCTAACAAAGCAATGACTTCAGTGGCCACACATTTTCAAGGAAATTTTAAGAATTAGCCCAAGGAGGACTTCCCTGGTCGTCCAGTGGATAAGACTCTGTGCTCCCAGTGAAGGGGGCCTGTGTTTGATCCCTGGTCAGGGAACTAGATCCCAGTACAGTACAGTTCAGTTCAGTTCAGTTCAGTCATTCATTTGTGTCCAACTCTTTGCAACCCAATGGACTGAAGCACACCAGATTTCCTATCCATCATCAACTCATGGAGCTTGCTCAACCTCATGTCCATCGCCTTGGTGATGCCATCCAAATATCTTGTCCTCTGTCATCCCCTTCTTCTCCCTCCTTCAATCTTTCCCAGCATCACGGTGTCTTCCAGTGAGTCAGTACTCCTAATCAGATGGTCAAAGCATTGGAACTTCAGATTTAGCATTGGAACTTCAGATTCAGCATCAGTCCTTCCAATGAATATTCAGGAATGACTTCCTTTAGGATTGACTGGTTTGATCTCCTTGCATTCCAAGGGACTTTCAAGAGTCTTCTCCAATACCATAGTTCAAAAGTATTGATTCTTCAGTGCTCAGCTTTTTTTATGATCCAGCTCTCACATCCATCTATGACTATTGGAAAAACCATAGCTTTGACTAGATGAATCTTTGTTGGCAAAGTAATATCTCTGCTTTTTAATAAGTTCTCTAGGCTGGTTGTAACTTTTTTTTCCCAAGGAGCAAGTTTCTTTTAATTTCATGGTTGCATTCACCATCTGCAGTGATGTTGGAACCAAAGATTATGAAGTCTATCATGATTTCCATCATTTCCCCATCTATTTGCCATGAAGTGATGGGACCAGATGACATACATCATCTTAGTTTTCTGAATGTTGAGTTTTAAGTCAATTTGTTCACTGTCTTCTTTCACTTTCATCAAAAGGCTCTTTAGTTCTTTCTTTTCTGCCATAAGGGTGGTGCCATCTGCATATCTGAGGTTATTGATATTTCTCCCAGCAATCTTGGTTCCAGTTTGTGCTTTATCCAGCCCAGGATTTCTCATTGTGTACTCTGAATATAAGCTAAATAAGCAGGGTGACAATATATAGCCTTGATATACTCCTTTCTCTATTTCTAACCAGCCTGTTCCTCCATGTTTGGTTTAACTGTTGCTTCTTGACCTGAATACAGATTTCTCAGGAGGCAGGTAAGATCATCTGCTATTCCCATCTCTTTCAGAATTTTCCACAGTTTGTTGTGGTCCACACAGTCAAAGGCTTTGGTAAAAAGGAAGTAAATATTTTACTGGAACTGTTTCGCTTTTCCAATGATCCAACAGATGTTGGCAAGTTGATATCATATATCACAACTAAGAAGATCCTGCATACCATAAGAAAGAGTCCAGGTGCTGGATAAGACCAGGCTTAGGCAAATAAACAAGAAAATATTTTAAAAAGAAAAAAAAAATTAGCCCAAGTTATAGTTCCATATAGAAAAAAATCAAGAGAATTTTTTTCTAGAGGAAAGACAAATGTTAAATTAGACAAAGATTTCAAAGAAAATCATGTATAAGAATTAAAGATAAGTATTGTAACAATATCTTATCAAACAGAGAACTTAGAAAATAAAGAAGAAAATTTGGAGCTTATACAGTAAGCAAAATAAAAAATTTACTAGAGGCACTTGAGAGCTAATTAGAATTGAGAAACTAAACAAGCAGTGAAAATCAAAATCGGTCAGTGGAGATTATCCAGTCTGAATCAGAGAAAGGAAAAATAAAATGAAGAAAAATGAACAGAATCTATGGGAGATCATCAAGTGCAACAATATATGCATAATAAGATTTTCAGAAAATGTGGAGAGGGTGAAGTTGAATAAATATTTGCAGAAATGAAGTCTGAAGGTGGAAAATTTCATGAAAAATATTAATCTACACACACTCAAGAAACTCAACAAAATCTAAATAAAATGAAAGAGATCAACTCCTACATAAATAAAATACATAGGTTTTTAAAGACAAGACTGAAAATCCTGAAAGGAACAATGGGAAAAGATGGAATCATATTAAAACAAAGCAAAAATCATAGAGGCCAGAGATCAATACATAACCACATTAAAGGCACTGGGGAAAATATTGTCAAAAAAGAAAACAAAGTTTATCCATAAAACATTGCTTGTCTTGAAACGATGTTTCAAAAGTGAAGGAGAAATTAAGGTAAACCAACTGCAGCCATGAAATTAAAAGACGCTTACTCCTTGGAAGAAAAGTTATGATCAACCTAGATAGCATATTCAAAAGCAGAGACATTACTTTGCCAACTAAGGTTTGTCTAGTCAAGGCTATCGTTTTTCCTGTGGTCATGTATGGATGAGAGAGTTGGACTGTGAAGAAGGCTGAGCACCGAAGTATTGATGCTTTTGAACTGTGGTGTTGGAGAAGACTCTTGAGAGTCCCTTGGACTCCGAGGAGATCCAATGAGTCCATTCTGAAGGAGATCAACCCTGGGTGTTCTTTGGAAGGAGTGATGCTAAAGCTGAAACTTCAGTCCTTTGGCCACCTCATGCAAAGAGTTGACTCATTGGAAAAGATTCTGATGCTGGGAGGGATTGGGGGCAGGAGGAGAAGGGGACAGCCGAGGATGAGATGGCTGGATGGCATCACGGAATCAGTGGACGTGAGTCTGAGTGAACTCCGAGAGATGGTGATGGACAGAGAGGCCTGGCGTGCTGTGATTCATGGGGTCGCAACGAGTGAGACATGACTGAGCGACTGAACTGAACTTAACTGAAGATAAAAAATGAGAAAGTTTGTTGTTGTCAGACTTGCCCATCATGATGGAGTGGTTAAGCCTGAAACTAAAGTACAATTGAACTCAAAGTAGCACCATGAAGTGAAGAACATTACAAAGTTAATTATATAGGTAAATACAGATGACACTATAAAGTTATTTTTGTAGCAATTGTCTTCTCCTTTACTATTAAAATACAACATTATAAAGTAATATTTAGAGAATCATATTGAGGTAACTGTGTGTAAAAAATGTTATAATAACTAAGTATCATAAATTTAGGGTGAAGGATTCATGGGGTTGCAAAGAGTCGGGCACTACTGAGTGACTGAACTGAAACTGAATGGGCTACTTTAGAGCACTGTTTCTGTATGTTGTTTAATTAAAGTAGTATTTATCTTATTTCTATTATTTTATATAATGATATAAGCCCCTTAGCATCCACAAAGGAAATATTTCTAAAGGTTTATTAAAGGAAACAAAAATGGGTTTTAAAAGGACACACAAAATATCTATTTAACATGAAGGAAGGCAATAATAGAGGGAAAAAAGGAGCAAATATACAAAACAAATAGTAAATTGAAACATAGCTAAATAACAATTAAGTCCTATCAAATCATATTACATCAAATTAAATAGATATTCTAAAAGACAGAAAGAATTGGATGGACACTATGAGCCAACTATATGCTGTATATTATATGCTGAACTGTTGTTCAGTCATTAGAAAGAAAGTAAAGTCGCTCAGTCATGTCCAACTCTCTGAATAAGTTCAAGTCATATTCATTGAGTCGATGACACCAACCCACCCTCTTCTCCTCTTGCCCTCAGTATTTCCCAGCTTCAGGGTCTTTTCAAGTGTGTTGCTTCTTCACATCAGGTGACCAAAGTATTGGAGCTTCAGCTTCAACACCAGTCCTTGCAGTGAATATTCAGGGTTGATTTCCTTTATGATATGTGTATAATTCTAATACAAACTTTGTATGTGTAATACAAAATGTAAGCAAAAAATAGCTAAATGACTCCGTTAATATAAGACTAAGTAGACTTTCAGACAAAATATTTTACAAGTGATAAAGAATGATATTTTATAATGATGAAATAGAAAATTCTCTGTATGTTTAACAATTTAATAATTATAACCACATATGATCATAACAATATCACCCAAAATTGCAAGGAAATAACTGGAAAAAATTAAGTGAGCAATATGCAACAATAATAATGGGATTTCCATAACCCATCTTCAATTGTGGATAGGCAGAAGATCACTAAGGAAATAGCATCCTTGAACAACATGTTCATGAGTGCCTATTTACTTCAGGATCTTACTCTTTGTGACACTATGGACTTTAGCCTGTCAGGCTCCTCTGTCCATAGGATCCTCCAGAAAAGAATACTGGAGTGGATTTCCATGCCCTCCTCCAGGGGATCTTCCTGACCGAACCAATGCCTCTTATGTCTCCTGCACTGGCAGATGGGTTATTTACCACAAGTGACACCTGGGAAGCCCAAAGCAATGTGATAAAACAGTTAATCCTATTAGGCCTTTATAAAAGAGGAGGCTCAACAGTAGCAGAATGCACACATTCTCAAGCGTACGTAGGACATAGTCGAGGATATAAAATATGTTCAGTTCAGTTCAGTCGCTCAGTCACGTCTGATTCTTTGTGACCCCATGAACCGCAGCACACCAGGCCTCCCTGTCCATCACCAAATCCTGGAGTGTATCCAATCTTATGCCCATTGAGTCAGTGATGCCATCCAACCGTCTCATCCTCTGTCATCTCCTTCTCTTCATGCCCTCAATCTTTCCCAGCATCAGGGTCTTTACAAATGAGTCAGCTCTTCCCATCAGGTGGCCAAAGTATTGGAGTTTCAGCTTCAACATCAATCCTTCCAATGAACACCCAGGACTGATCTGCTTTAGAATAGACTGGTTTGATCTCCTTGCAGTCCAAAGGATTCTCAAGAGTCTTCTCCAACAACACAGTTCAAAAGCATCAGTTATTTGGTGATCAGCTTTCTTTAGAGTCCAACTCTCACATCCATCTATGACTACTGGAAAAACCATAGCCTTAACTAGATGGACATTTGTTGGCAAAGTAATGCCTCTGCTTTTTAATATGTCAAGATTGGTCATAACTTTCCTTCCAAGGAGTAAGCGTCTTTTAATTTCATGGCTGCAATCAACATTTGCAGTGAATTTGGAGCCACCCAAAATAAAATCAGCCACTGCTTCCACTGTTTACCCATATTTTGGCATGAAGTGATGGGATCTAATGCCATGATCTTAGCTTTCTGACTGTTGAGATTTAAGCCAACTTTTTCACTCTCTTCTTTCACTTTCATCAAGAAGCTCTTTAGTTCTTCTTCACTTTCTGACATAAGGGTGGTATCATCTGCATATCTGAGGTTATTGATATTTCTCCCAGCAGTCTTAATTCCAGCTTGTGCTTCATCAACCCAACATTTTTCATGATGTACTCTGTATATAACTTAAATAAGCAGGGTGACAGTATGTTAGGTGACTGAAATTTTTTCAAAGGATGACATCATATAAAATATATTCTCAAATCAAGTAGATTAAATTAAAAATCAATAACTAAATAAAAATAGGAAATTCACAACAAAATGGACATTAAACAGCACATGTCCATATAACCAGTAAGTCAAGGAGATATCGTGTGAGGTTATGTAAGACACTTTGAGATAAATGGGGAAAGAATCAGGACATACCAAAACTCTTGTGACACCAATTGTCTTGCCATATCTTATTGAGCTCACTGTTCGCTGAACCCATGGTAGGCGAGGCATGAGCTAAGAGGCTGGGAAAAAAAAAAAAAAAAACACGAAGAGCCTTAGGAAACGCAGAGGCTTTTTTTCTCTTTCTCTCTCTCCTGGCTGGGCCAGCAGCCATAGCAGCAGCCATTGCATAATATAAAATAAATGCACACAACCCTTAAGGCTTTTCCAGGTGAAACTTATACAAGCATACCACACAAAATAGCCCATGGTCAAGTGAGTACCTCTTGAGATGCATGCCCAGTGCTATAAATTATCTCAGCTGTTAAGTAGTCATCATTTACAAAATGTGGGGCAAGACAACCTGAACATGCCATCTTGGTTAATTCGCTCTTTCCCACACTCCACCCTTTCAGAGTCTCTCGCTTCACATTCTATATGCAGTCAATCTTATGCAATATCCCCTTGGCAAGTAACACTGACTCTTGGATTTACACCTTGCAGCAGCAGTAGCTACAATAACAAACAATTACATTCCCAATATACAGCAAAACCCAATGCCAGGCATAACTTAGAGCTCATTATGTTTCAATCCTTGCCCTCCTGGGGCTAGAAGAGCCACCTGCTACATGTTGAGGGCCTTTATCTTCCATGACCAATCCAGTCCACCATCTGTCCTTGTGAGACTGCAAGAAAGCTTCCACAGGGGCAACTCCACTCTTGTGGATTTTTATTTAGGAGCCACAAAACCCCCACAGGCACTGGGTCCACCCCTTCAAGGAGGGGATCTTTTCAGTGTTCACAGCCCATCAAGGTGATTGCATTTTTCTAAATCTGAGGGCACAGTTTTACAGTACACTGTCATTGGACACAGTTTTTACAGTATATCTCACATTTGCATCCACATAACCCATATGGGATTTCCGCCATCTTGGGCTCCCTTCAGGGTCTTAATATCTTCAAAATGGCATCTCATATGCTGTCCTTCTACTTCTCTTAGTAAGGACCTGAGAAACTTTCCACAGTCATTGGGCCCATCTCTGTGTCCTAGAGTCACAAAGATCAAGCTGCCAAGGTTTCGCTTTGCTTTTGCTAAAACTGCTTACCCAAACAACCAACTCTGCCTGAATATATGGTTAATACATCATGAACTGAGTCACATGGGGGCCCCCTTGCATTTGCTTCCCTGGGTCATAGGCTGCTCGTGTTTCACTTTTTCTGTTTCACAAGCCTCAGTGCCGAGCAGGAACCCTCATTGATTTCTTCAAGTTCACGGGGTTCTAGCTCTAATGGCATATTCATTGCTCTAGTTTTTCCAAGTGTCTTTGCATATCATGCACTGACATGGCATCTATTAGAGCACTAGCTGTATTCACCTTCAGGGCAGCCAGAAAAACCTACCCCACTGTGCCAGCGGCAGTGCATGCCACCTTGTTCATCAAACAGGAACTCACCACCCATAATGCCTTTCAGTGTTATCTGATGACCTATCTATCACCTCCCAGTCTTACACCAGAGCCCATGCCAAGAGGATAGGGGCCACATGTACCACATTTTATCTGATGGCCACTGGCTTCCTCCATCCAGTGGAGCCTTAGCCTCTTCTACCTGCTGGGTATTCTGCTGACTACACCAACTGTATTACTGATTTCACTCACAGTGCAATTGTCTTGCTTTTCACAATATTTGCACTATTTGCTGAACCCAGGGTAGGCAAGGTGAGAACTAACAGTCTGGAAGAAACCACAAGGAGCCATAGAAATTGCAGACAGGTTTATTCTCTCCTGGCTGACACAGCAGCAGTAGCAGCAGACACAGTATATTTTCTCCTTTCATGGTAAACCCAGTGGACACAGCCATGATGCCTTAGTACTGCCTCACACTTTAGGTGAAGCTCATATATCCCTACAGCACAAAGTAGCTCATGATCAAGCAAGCACCTCGTGACATGCAGCACAGTGCTATAAATAATCTCAGCTGCTCTATAGTCTACTTACAAAATGTGGGGCAAGAGAACCTAAACACTCCATTTTGTCTCATCTGTGCTCTCCCCACATAGATAAATCATTATTTAGAGGAAAATTTAGAGATGCAAATGCCTATAGCAAAAAGGAAACTAGATCACTTATAAATAGCCTATGGTGGCCCTAGTAGTAAAGAACCCACTTGTCAATACAGAAGAAATAAGACAGTTGGGTTTGATCACCAGGTAAGGAAGAACCTGTGGAGGAGGGCATGGCAGCCCACTCCAGCATTCTTGCCTGGAGAATACTCCTAGACAGAGAAACTTGGTGGGCTACCATACAGTATCTCAAATCAGTTCCGTTCAGTTCAGTAGCTCAGTCATGTCTGACTCTCTGCGACCACATGAATTGCAGCAAGCCAGGCCTCCCTGTACATCAGCAACTCCCGGAGTTTACTCAAACTCACTTCCATTGAGTTGGTAATGTTATCCAGCCATCTCATCCTCTGTCATCCCCTTCTCCTCCTGCTCCCAATCCCTCCCTAGCATCAGAGTCTTTTCCAATGAGTCAACTCTTCACATGAGGTGGCCAAAGTATTGGAGTTTCAGCTTTAGCATCATTCCTTCCAAAGAACACTCAGGACTAATATCCTTTAGAGTGCACTGGTTGGATCTTCTTGCAGTTCAAGTGACTCTCAAGAGTCATCTCCAATACCACAGTTCAAAAGAATCAATTATTCAGCACTCAGCTTTCTTCGCAGTCCAACTCTCAAGTCCATACATGACCACAGGAAAAACCATAGCCTTGACTAAATGGACCTTTGTCCGCAAAGTAATGTCTCTGCTTTTGAATATGTTTTTTAGGTTGGTCATAACTTTTCTTTCAAGGAGTAAGCATCTTTTAATTTCATGGCTGCAATCACCATATGCAGTGATTTTGAAACCCCTGCAAAAAAGTCTGACACTGTTTCCACTGTCCCAAATAGTTGGACACAATTTAAATGACTGAGCATACATGCACACACACTGCATGAACTAGAAAAAAAAAAAAAAAAACTTTAAATCAAAGCAAGCAGAAAAATGCAAAGAGATTAGGTTTATTAATGCAAAAATTAATGAAATAGAAAAGAAAAAAAAATCGACCAAACTAAGTTGACTGTTTATGAAAGGACTAATCCTTAGCTAGACTGATTAAAACAAACACACACACAAGCAACAGCAATAGCAACAAATCCCAGACATGTTAGAATTAACTAATATCAAGATAAAAGTGGAGACATCTGATACTTACCATAGAGAAATTAAAAGGAATATAAATGAATGCTGTAAACAACTGTGTGGGAACAAATTAGTTAATTATGTAACTAGGATGAGAAGAATAAATTCCTAGAAAAATGAATTCTCCAAAACCTTACATAAAAAAGAAATAGAAGGTCTGAATAAACCTTTAAAAACTAAAAATATTAAATTATTAATTTTACAACTTCCCTTCAAATGAAACAAACAAGTCAACTAAACAATAAATAGTCTCAGAGGCTTTCTTGGAAAACTATCAAAAAGTTGCTGTTGTTATTTGTTCAGTCCTATTTCAGTCTTTGAGACCCTAGGCTCTTCTGCCCTCTGCTGTCTTTCAGAGTTTGCTCAAAATACCACCCATCGAGTCAGTGATGCTTTCTAACCTTCTCATCCTATGCCACTCCCTTCTCTTTTGCCTTCAATCTTTCCCAGAATCAGGGTCTTTCCCAGTGAGTTGTCTCTTTACATCATGTGGCCAAAGTACTGGAGCATCAGCTTCAGCATCAATCCTTTCAATGAATATTAAAGGTTGATTTCCTTTAGGATTGACTGGTTTGATCTCCCTGCAATCCAAGGAACTCTCAAGAGTCTTCTCCACTACCACAATTTGAAAGCATCAATTCCTTAGCACTCAGCCTTCTTTATGGTTCAACTTTCACATCTATACATGACTGCTGAAAAAACCCATAGCTTTCACTATATGGATCTTTTTTAGCAAGATGTTATTTCTGCTTTTTAATACACTGTCTGGGTTTGTCAAAGATTTCTTCCAAGATATTTTTGTTCCATTTTGTTTAGTAAGCATCTTTTAATTTCATAGCTGTGGTTATCATCTGCAGTGATTTTGGAGCCCAATAAAATAAATTCTGTCACTGCTTCCACTTTTTTTCCCTTGTATTTGCCACGAAAACATGAGACCAGACACCAAGACCTTACTTTCTTGAATGTTGAGCTTCAACCCAGATTTTTCACTCTCCTCTTTCACGTTCATCAAGAAGTTCTGAAGGAAAAAAAAAAGGGGATCTCTTTAGTTCCTCTTCACTTTCTGCCATTAGAGTGCTATCAAGTTGTTGATATTTCTCCTTTCAATATAGATTCCAGCTTGTGCATCAGCCAGCCCGGCATGTCATGTGAGGAACTTTGTTTTCTGACATAAGGATAGGGTCATCTGTGAATCTGATATCATTGATATTTCTCCAAGCAATCTTGATTCAGCTTGTGCTTCATCCAGCCTGGCATGTCACATGGTATACTCTGCATATAAGTTAAATAAACAGGGTGACAGCATACAGCCTTGATGTACTCATTTCCTAATTTGGAACCAGTCCCTTGTTCCATGTTTGTTTCTAAATGTTGCTTCTTGACCTGCATACAGATTTCTCAGAAGGCAGGTAAGATGGTCTGGTATTCCCATCTCTTGAAGAATTTTCCACAGTTTGTTGTGATCCACACAGTCACAGGTTTTAGCATAGTCAATAAAGCACAAGTAGATGTTTTTCTGGAATTCCCTTGCCTTTTCCATAATCCAGTGAATGTTGACAATTCGATCTCTGGTTCCTCTGACTCTGTTAAATCCAACTTGCACATCTGAAAGTCCTTGGTTGAGTATTACTGAAGCTTATTGAAATATTTTGAGCATAACCTTGCTAGCATGTGAAATGAGCACAGTTTTTTGGTAGTTTGAACATTTCTTTAGCACTGCCAAATTGATTGAACCCAGGTCACTCACATTGCAGGAAAATTCTTTACCAGCTGAGCCACAAAGGAAGCTCTAAGAATTAATAAGAGTTAATACCAATCTTTCAAACTGTTTCAAAAAACAGAAGAGGAGAATACACTATCCAAGTGATCAAAGAGTTTGGTTTGAGCCTGATGCTAAAATTAGACACAGATAACACAAAAATGATAAAACTACTGACATACACCTTATCAATACAGGCAGAAAATTCCTCAAAAATGTACTACCAAGACAAATGCAATAATTTAGAAATTAATAAAGAGAACCCAACTTTAAAACAAGAAAAGACTTTGAAGTTATTTCTCCAAAGAGGAAATACAAATGCTAAGTCCAAGAATATATGCTAATATGATTTAATAATTGAATAAATATGAACCAAAACTCTACTGAGATATAACTTGAAGCATATTAAAATGGCAAAAACAAAAAGACAGGCAGTAACAAGCAGTGAGAATAGAAGGAAATTAAAGTCCTATTACATTTCAAGGGAATGTGAAATGGCACAGGAATTTTAGAAAATAATTTATTCATTTCATAATATTAAATCTAGTTATTATATGGCCTGTTAACTATACTGCTAAGCAAATATGCAAAAGACCTATAAACTGATGCCCATACAGAAACTTGTGCAATAATGTTCACAGCAGTATTATCCATAATATCCAAAAGGCAGAAGCAAATGTCAATCAGCTGATGGATAGATAAATGGACTGTAGAACATCTGTTAAATAGTTTATTATTCAGAAATATAAAGAAAGCTCAGCACCTAAGGACTGATGCTTTTGAACTGTGGTGTTGGAGAAGACTCTTGAAAGTTCCTTGGATTGCAAGATCAAACCAATCATTCCTAAAATAAATCAGTCCAGGGTATTCATTGGAAAGATTGATATTGAAGCTGAAACTCCAATACTTTGGTCACTTGATGTGAAGAACTGACTCATTTGAAAAAAAAAAATGCTGAGAAAGATTGAAGGCAGGAGGGGAAGGGAATGATAGAGGATGAGATGGTTGGATGGCATCACCAACTTGATGGACATGAGTTTGAGTAAGCTCTGGGAATTGATGATGGACAGGGAAACATGGCATGTTGCAGTCCATGGGGTCGCAAAGAGTTGGACATGACTGAGAAACTGAACTAAACTGAATTCAGAAATATAAACGAATTGACACTTATGTTTTCCAATATGATGAGACTTGAAAACATTACCTTATTGAAATGCCAGCCCCCAATAAATTCATTTTATGATGTCATGCATTAAGCAAATCTGTAGACATTAGTTTAATTATCTCAGGAGTTAGGGCAAAAGGAGAATGAGAGTGACTGCTAATGAGAATTAAATTTATCTTTAAAGAGGTGAAAATGCTCTAAATATAGACCATGGCAGTGGTTGGGCAAATCTACGAACGTACTAAAAACATTACATTATGCATTTTAAATGGGTGGATTTTATAGTTTGTGCTTTATATCTCACTAAATTTGTCAATACAGTTATTAATAAAACTGAATTATCTCATGTATCTCCTCATTGATAAAGATCAAAGGAAATATTAGGTATAAAAGTTGTAATGTATAAGCTTTTCCTTAATATATGCAGTTACATAAAAACTATATGATCAAAAAATATACTATCACACACTTTATTTTTTAAAAAGCTAATTTCATGCATACTCACAATCCAAAAACATTAAAGGCAGAACAATATTGTTCATAGATTAAAAATGTTAAAATGTAAATAAAACAGAAGTCAAGAAAACGTCTGTTTTATTTATGAGAAATTGGTATTTGACAGAGGAAATATTAATGAAGGAAGTTCAAGAAAGAATAAAATAGACTTATGAACATGCGGAGAGGGGAGGAAAGGGTGAGATGTATGGAAAGAGTAACACGAACTTATATTACCATATGTAAAGTAGAAAGCCAATGGGAACTTGCCCTATGACTCAGGAAACTCAAATAGGTACTCTTTATCAACCTAGAGGAGTGGGATGGGGAGGGAGTTGGGAAGGAGGTTTAAAAGGGAGGGGTAGATGTATACCTGTGGCTGATTCATGTTAAGGTTTGACAGAAAACAACAGAATTTTGTAAAGCAATTATCTTTCAGTAAAGGAAAATATATTAAAAATAAATAAATGAGAATATGTGTGACATGAGGGAATACTGTGATTGCAAAAAAAATACTATATGAAAAATAAGTACACAGAAATCTAAGTAGCATTAAAATAAAAATTATGTCAATGAATGTTAAAATATATTCCAGAATGAAAAACAAGCTATAGAGTTACCACAATAAATCAGAGTGAGCCATACATAGTAAA
>SJYC01124937.1:0-14293 GCA_006408675.1 Madoqua kirkii | reverse complement strand
AGATATAACAATTGTAACATATATATATGCACCCAACAAAGAAATACCCCAATATAGAAGGCAAATATAGATATGAAAGTAGAAATCAACAGTAGCACAATAATAGTGGGGGACTTTAATACCTTACTTTCATCAATAGACAGATCATTCACACAGAAAATCAATAAGGAAATATTGGCCTTAAATGACACATTAGATCAGATGCATTTCGTTGATTCTTAGATAACATTCTATCCAAAAGCAGCAAAATACACATGCTTCTCAAATGCACACAAACTGTTCTCCAGGACTGACCATATACTGGGCTGCAAAGCAAGTCACGGTAATTTAAGAAAATTGAAATCATATCTGGCATGTTTTTGAACCACAAAGCTATAAGATTAGAAATCAACTACAAAAAAAAAAACTGAAAATAAACCCCCACAAACATGAGAAGATTAAACAGTATGATAAAAAACAACAAACAAATCACTGAAGAAATTAAAGAGGAAATAAAAAAAAAATACCTAGAAGCAAGTGAAAATTTCTCCTTTTATGTCTGTGTGTCTTATGTATTGACATGCTCCTATGTTGGGTGCATAGATATCTATAATTGTTATGTCTTCCTCTTGGATTGATCCCTGGATCATTATGTAGTGTCCTTCTTCATCTCTTGTAATATTCTTTATTTCAAGTTCTATTTTGTCTGATATGATAATTGCTACTCCAGCTTTCTTTTGCTACCCATTTGCATGGAATATATTTTTCCATCCTCTCAGTCTAAATGTGTCTTTTGGTCTGAAGTCAGTTTCTTGTAGACAGCATATATATGTGTCTTGTTTTTGTATCCATTCAGCCAGGCTGTACCTTTGGGTTGGAACATTTAATCCATTTACATTTAAAGTAATTATTGATTCCTTCTAGAATATTTTTTATTTTGGTAATTGTGTTGTCTCTGTAGGTTTATTCTTTTTTTTTTTTCTTTAATTCTTGTAGGTCTTTGTTCATTGATTCCTGCACTTTCTCCATTTTGTTTTCAAGGTTTTTGATCATATTTACTATCATTATTCTGAATTCTTTTTCAAGTAGTTTGCCTATTTCCTCTCATTTATTTGTACTTCTGTGTTTCTAGTTTGTTCCTTCATTTGTGTAGTATTTCTCTACCTTTTCCTAAATTTATTTTAACTTATTGTGTTTGACGTCTCCTTTTCCCAGGTTTAAGGTTGAATTCTTTCTTCCTTTTGGTTTTTGCCCTCCTAAGGTAGGTCCAGTGGCTTGTGTAAATTTCAGATAGGGTAAGACTTGTACTGAGTTTTTGTTTGTTTTTACTCAGATGGGCAAGAATGAGTGAGGTGGTAATCCTGTCTGCTGATTACTGGGTTTATGTTTTTGCTTTGTTTATTGTTTAAATGAGGTGTCCTGCACAGGGTGCTACTGGTGGTTGGGTGATGCCTGGTCTCATACTGAAGCAGTTTCCTTTGTGTAAGTTCTCATTATTTGATACTCTCTAGGCATCTGGTCCCATCACTTCATGGCAAATAGATGGGGAAACAGTGACAGACTTTATTTTTGTGGGCTCCAAAATCACTGCAGATGGTGACTGCAGCCATGAAATTAAAAGATGCTTACTCCTTGGAAGGAAAAGTAGGGCCAACCTAGACAGCATATTAAAAACAGAGACATTACTTTGCCAACAAAGGTCCGTCTAGTCAAGGCTATGTTTTTTTCCAGGAGTCATGTATGGATGTGAGAGTTGGACTATAAAGAAAGCTGAGCACCAAATAACTAATGCTTTTAAACTGAGGTGCTGGAGAAGACTCTTGAGAGTCCCTTGGACTGAAAGGAGAATCAACCAGTCCATTCTAAAGATCAATCCTGGGTGTTCATTGGAAGGACTAATGTTGAAGCTAAAACTCCAATATTTTGGCCACCTGATGTGAAGAGCTGAGTCATTTGAAAAGACCCTGGTGATGGGAAAGATTGAAGGCAGGAGGAGAGGGGGATGATGGAGGATGAGATGGTTGGATGGTATCACCAACTCAATGAACATGAGTTTGGGTAAACTCCAGGAGTTGGTGATTGACAGGGAGGCCTGGAGTGCTGCAGTTCATGGGGTCACAGGGAGTCAGATAGGACTGAGTGACTGAACTGAACTGAAGATTAGTTCTCTGGTAGTCTAGGGTCTTTAAGTCAGCCCTCCCATTTCATAGGCTGATCCCTGGTCAGGCATGAAGATTCCACAAGTGGTTTGTTATGGTATTAAGTGAGATTAAAACAAATACCCAAAAATGAGAAACCAAACAGGAACCCCAGATAAATAGTTACAAAAACAGGCAAATAATAATTTTTAAAAGTGAAATATATACATATACATATATACCCATAAGCAAATTCAAAACAGTCCAACAAAAATAAACTAGAGTAGATTGACCCAGGGAACAAATGAAATAAAAAAACTGTATTTATCAGTTAAGAAGAAAACTAACTAAAGCACAAACTGATTAACAAAACTAAAGCAAGGTACCAAGTGGGGAATAAAGCAATGAAAACAAAGCTAACAAAGATGTTGGGAAGAAAGGAAAGAAGGCAAAAGAAGAATAAGTGTGCAAATTTAAATAGAGATAGAGGAAGAAGATTAATATACATTAAAGATTAACTGCAAGAGGAAAAGATCAGTAGGAAAGACATAAAAAGGAATAAGTGTAGAAAAATAGAATAGGTTTTAAAAAGTACAAGCTCCACAGAACTGCAAAAGACCAATGTAGATGCAAAGGTTTGTAACAATAAAAAATGTGACTAGGGGAAAAAAAAAGCTCAAAACCTTAATTAGATGTCATACTGCCAATAACGGAAAAGGTGATGGCACCCCACTCCAGTACTCTTGCCTGGAAAATCCCATGGATGGAGGAGCCTGGTAAGCTGTGGTCCATGGGGTCACAAAGAGTCATACAGGACTGAGGGACTTCACTTTCACTTTTATGCATTGGAGAAGGAAATGGCAACCCACTCCAGTGTTCTTGCCTGGAGAATCCCAGGGACGGGGGAGCCTGGTGGGCTGCCATCTATGGGGTCACACAGAGTTGGACACGACTGAAGTGACTTAGCAGTAGCAGTAATGCCAATAAAATCGACAACTACAATGTGAGGAGGGGAGGGAAAACTAAAAGAATCTATAGAACAAGTCAAAACATAAGAATAATAAATAAATGTTTTTCTTGAGTAACTGCTGCCAGAGTCCTTTCACTTGATGGGACTCCCAGTCCACCTCACCTCCCTAGAATGCCCTCCAACACTGGAGCTACTATGGGGATAACTCAGATTCTAATCTGGGGCTACTTCTGTGTGTTCTTGCCTCCAATGTCAAAGCTATCAGAACTAGTGCATTTTCTTTTGTGGGAACTCTCAATGTCCTTTTTTTGTGGTTATTATTATTCGTTTTTAATTAATTTAATTGGAGGCTAATTAATTTACAGTAATATAGAGTTTCTCCACAGACAGAGTCTGGTTAGCTGATCCTGTGGATTTAATCTGCAGCTTGTGCATCTGGTGGGAAGGTTTGAGGTCTTCCTTAGCCACACTGCCCCTGGGTTTCCATTTTGGTTTTATTTCCACCTCTGCATTGCGGGTGTCATCCACTGCTTCTGAGGCTGCACTAGAGGACTTAGGCATGCCCCTGTGAGAGTCAGCTGTGGAGGTGGTGGTACAGTTGCTTGAGTCACAGAAGTTCTGTCAGCACCAGGTACTCAAAGGAGTTGGTGACTAGGGCAGCAGGAAATAAGTCCTCAAAAAGGGCATGGAAACCATTGCCCACTATGCTCCAGAATTCTTGCTTGGAGAAACCCTCCAACAGAAAAGCCTGGCAGGCTACAGTCCACCAGGCTACAAAGAGTTAGACACGCCCAGTGTGACGCACCAGCTGTGACAGAGAGTGCAGAAGTGCATCAGATGCAAGGCCAAGAGGAGCTACCCCTCGCCCAAGGTCAGGGGTGGCGACCAAGACTGCCAAGCTGCAAGCACAGGAGTGGCCTCAAGGAGCTACTCCACTTCCGAGGTCAGGGGCGGCAGCTGACAGGACCTACACACGCCAGAGGTCAGGGTGGCAGCTGAAAGGAGCAGTAGCTGTGTGGGTGCAGGAGGGCCAAGAAGAGCTACTCCACGTACAAGGTCATGAGGGGTAGCTGTGAGGAGATACCCCTCCTACAAGGTAAGAAGCCATGGCTACGCTTTGCTGGACCAGCCATAAAGAGATACCCTATGTCCAAGGTAAGGGAAATCCAAGTAAGACGGTAGATGTTGCAAGAGGGCATTAGACAGCAGACACACTGAAACCATAATGACAGAAAACGAGACAATCTGATCACACAAATCACAGTCTTGTCTAACTCAATGAAACTAAGCCATGCCCTGTGGGGCCACCCAGGACAGATGGGTCATGGAGAGGTCTCACAGAATGTGGTCCACTGGAGAAGGGAAAGGCAAACTACTTCAGTATTCTTGCCTTGAGAACCCCGTGAACAGTATAAAAGTAAAAATGATAGGATACTAAAAGAGGAACTCCATGGGCCAGTAGGTGTCCAATATGCTACTGGAGAACAGTGGAGAAATAACTCCAGAAAGAATGAAAGGATGAAGCCAAAGCAAAAACAATACCCAATTGAGGATGTGACTGGTGATAGAAGCAAGGTCTGATTCTGTAAAGAGCAATATTACATAGGAACCTGAAATGTCAGGTCTATGAAACAAGGCAAATTGGAAGTAGTAAAACAGGAAATGGCAAGAGTGAACATCGACATTCTAGGAATCAGTGAACTAAAATGGACTGGAATGGGTGAATTTAACTCAGATGACCATTATATCTACTACTGTGGGCAGGAATTGCTTAGAAGAAATGACCAACAAAAGAGTCTGAAATGCAGTACTCGGATGCAGTCTCAAAAACTACAGAATGATCTCTGTTAGTTTCCAAGGCAAACCATTCAATATCACGGTAATCCAAGCCTATGTCCCAACCAGTAACACTGAAGAAGCTGAAGTTGAACGGTTCTATGAAGACCTACAAGACCTTTTAAAACTAACACCAAAAAAAAAAAAAGTTGTCCTTTTCATTATAGGGGACTGGAATGCAAAAGTAGGAAGCCAAGAAACTGCAGTAACAGGCAAATTTGACCTTGGAATATGGAATGAAGCAAGGCGAAGGCTAATAGAGTTTTCCCAAGAGAACACACTGGTCATAAGAAATACCATCTTTCAACAACAAAAGAGAAGATTCTACACATGGACGTCAACAGATGATCAACACCAAAATCAGAGTTATTATATTCTTTGCAGCCAAAGATGGAGAAGCTGTATACAGTCAACAAAAACAAGACAGGAAGCTGACTGCTTAGACCATGAAATCCTTATTGCTAAATTAAAACTTAAATTGAAGAAAGTAGGGAAAACCACTAGACCATTCAGATATGACCTAAATAAAATCCCTTATGGTTATACAGTGGAAGTGAGAAATAGATTTAAGGGACTAGATCTGATAGACAGAATACCTGATGAATTATAGGTGGAGGTTAGTAAAGTAATGCTCAAAATTCTCCAAGCCACGCTTCAGCAATACGTGAACTGTGAACTTCCAGATGTTCAAGCAGGTTTTAGAAAAGGCAGAGGAACCAGAGATCAAACTGCCTATATCCACTGAATCATTAAAAAGCAAGAGAGTTCCAGAACAACATTTATTTCTGCTTTATTGACTATGCCAAACCCTTATGTGGATAACAATAAACTGTGGAAGATTCTGAGAGACATGAGAATATCAGACCACCTGACTTGTCTTGAGAAATCTATATGCAGGTTAGGAAGCAACAGTTAGACCTGGACATGGAACAGCAGACTGGTTCCAAATAGGACAAGGAGTACGTCAAGTCTGTATACTGTCACCCTGCTTATTTAACTTATGTGCAGAGTACATCATGAGAAATGCTGGCTGGAAGAAGCACAAGCTGGAATCAAGATTGCCGAGAGAAAACTCGATAACTTCAGATATGCAGATGACACCACCGTTATGGCAGAAAGTGAAGAGGAATTAAAAAGTCTGTTGATGAAAGTGAAAAAGGAGAGTGAAAAAGTTGGCTTAAAGCTCAACATTCAGAAAACGAAGATCATGGCATCTGGTCCCACCACTTAATGGGAAATAGATGGGGGAACAGTGGAAATAGTGTCAAACTTTATTTTTCTGGGCTCCAAAATCATGGCAGATGATGATTGCAGCCGTGAATTTAAAAGACACTTATTCCTTGGAAGGAAAGTTTTGACCAACCTAAATAGCATAATCAAATGCAGAGACATTGCCAACAAAGTTCCATCTAGTCAAGGCTATGGTTTTTCCTGTGGTCATTTATGCATGTGAGAGTTGGACTGCGAAGAAAGCTGAGCACCAAAGATTTGATGCTTTTGAACTGTGGTACTCGAGAAGACTCTTGAGAGTCCCTTGGACTGCAACGACATCCTACCAGTCCATCCTAAAGGAGATCAGTCCTGTGTGTTCACTGGAAGGACTGATGCTAAAGCTGAAACTCCAATACTTTGGCCACCTCATCCAAAGAATTGACTCATTGGAAAAGACTCTGATGCGGGGAGGGATTGAGGGCAGGAGGAAAATGGGACTACAGAGGATGAGATGGCTGAATGGCATCACTGACTCAATGGACAAAAGTTTGAGTGAACTCTGGAAGTTGGTGATGTACAGCAAGGCCTGGCGTGCTGTGATTCATCAGTCGCAGAGTTGGACACTACTGAACAACTGAACGTAATTGCCACTGTGCACATATGCATAAGATGTGTTTTTGCCTGTGGCAGCTCTACCCCAGTGAAAGTTGACTGTGAAGGTGCCCGAGATGATTGGCTTGCAGGGACCCTGGTGGCGCCAAGTGTGCAGGGACATGGATTACCTCCACCACTGAAGTGACAGCCCTATCAGAGTCTTTTTTTAAGCCTCTTGTAGCTAGCGATCAGAAGGCTTCTTCAGCCATTCTTTCTCTGTAGCTCTGCCTGTTCAGGCACTTGGAGGGCTCCCTAGCCTGGGGTCCTTCTCTGTTGTGTAGCATGTCATGCACATAGAGGTGCTCCCCTGGCTGAGGTCCTAATATGTTCATTGGCACATCAGACTCTTGAAGGGGCACCCTGGGTGGGGGTCAACTCTGTAATTCAGTGGGTCAGGCATGAATGGCAAGCTTCTCTGTTGTTCCGTTGCCAGCTCTGGCATGTTGGGAGAGAGATGGTGATGGCTCCACTCCCTACATGTCAGTCAGCATATTGCTCTTTTTCCTTGGCTGCCTGGCTTTCCTCCCCTGGCATTTCCTACCACATTCACGTACCTCACATCCCTTCAACCCGTCTCTCCACAGTCAACATCAGCCCTTACCCTGGATTGCTCCACAATCCCTAAACTTCAGCTCCCAACCTCTGTGCCTTCCAGGGGACCTGGGTCCCTGTCCAGTGTATGTATTGCTGTGGCAAGGACTGTCTGATTTTCATTCCATTTAGGCTGCTACAGATCAGCTGTTTCAGTCTCAGCCTTAAATGTTTCTTCTCTGACTCAGACAATTGTCCCAATGTGGGGATTGGACCCTGACTTCAGTTCCTCTACTCACTGAGGGCAGGTCCAGTCCTACTAACACTTCTTTTTTCTCCCCCTAGTTCTTTTGTCCTACCAAATTTTGCATGGTTCTAAACATTCTTTTCTGATGGTCAGGTACTCCTGCTTGCTTTCAGCTGGTGTTCTTCATGCACTTCTGTGTCTAAAAGTGTATTCCTAGTGTATCTGTGGAGAGAGGTGTACTCCACATCCATCTACTCTTCTGCCATCTTGTTTTCCCTTTTTATGTTATTTTTGACTTCCCTAACACAGCTATAATTCAAGTAACATAAAGGAAAAGATGTCCGATGTCCAAGGAGAACTAGAAGAAAGGTAACTGGAGCTTTAGTGGGCCATTGATTGAAATTATTTTAATGAATCTGCCAGTCTAACCCCATGAGACTTAGTTTTACAATTTTCCTCCAATCTCACAATTCCTGACATTTTCTTTGTAAACTCAATTGCCAAAATGCAAAATTGATTAATCAACAAACAAATTAAAGTGGTTAGGAAAGTACAACTCTATGACAACAAATGAAAAATGGTTGCCAGAAGGGTAATCTAATAATAGTTCATCTATGTAGTCTAACTTCTGTCTGAGAATACCAATTAGAATACATACACTTGCCAATTTGTTTCATGATTAGATTTTTAAATACCTTACCAGATATCCTTAATTTAATTTTTGTGTGCTGAGGTTTTCTAAATGTTGATTTTCATATTAACATAAAATTTATCTGTAAAATGGCAATTTATTTCTATGAGAGATTTGAGAAATAGACTACATGTGTGATTCTGCAAGGGGTTTTCAGGTAAGAAAGAAGTTTAAACTGTTTAAGCCCCAGTAACTACCTGGGCATTTTCTAGAGTTGTATCAGTGAAGTTCACTATGGTGGAATTTCATCACATTGTCTACTGCCATTTTAAGATGAAAAACAAACAAATCAAATGATATAAGTTTAAACAAACAACAGCCTGCAGACAGAGATTTTTACACAGTAATAATTCTAACAAAGGAATTGATGCTGACCTATAGTTTATTAGATCTCTCAATTTGCTATAGTTTGTAACAGTAAACAGCAATTCACTAAGATTATTTTTATGATAGTGTTCTCACCTATTAAATACACCATTGCAAAGCATCTTGACTTAAAACCTAAGGCACATGCAAGGAAGTTATGTTCTAAAAATCTGAGAATCATTAGTATTGTTGCTATGTCTCTGTCATTATAAGAACTTTTAAAACCTTTATTGGAACTTGTAGTTTTTGGTATGTTGTGTAAGAAGTTTGGAAGTCACCAATCCACCCTAACAACAAATAAAAAGTTGAAAAAAAAAATGGAAAATCAACAACTCTTATTAACTCAGTAAGAAAAGTAAGATTACCAGACAAGCCACTGCCTTCCCCTTCAAATTGGAGAGAATGACAGGCAAATACATAGAATCACAACTTAACAAAGCAGAAACTCTCAAGTAAAACTTCCACTACAACCAGGGCCAGGATGGGGAAACCTGGATTTTAATTGATAAATTTCAGGAGACTTAGTGAATAAGCATGAGGGTTAAAATCTCTAGGCGTGTCAGGCCACCAAAGGCCCCAACTTTTGTGAGTTTTATCTCCTAGATCTCTACCAAATTCTCAGAGTAAATACTGAAGGAAAATCTCCTACCAGCACAAGGAGGGGAAGAGGAACCATTCTGAAATATGACAGAGCACTCTGTTCTTCTTAAGATCTGCTCTCAGGAAATAAAATTTTAGTTCCAAATTTCAGCCCACTCTAGTTCCTCAAGGGCGAGAAACGAAATACCCAGCTCCTGCTCACCATAGATACACTGTCCCACTTAACAGAACAGAAAACTAAGACTGAGACTTAGTCAAAGGACTATACATTGCTTCCCCCCATCTCAAACCTTACCACTATACTATTAGAGGTCAATTTACAACAGTTCCTTTTATTCAGCATGTAGTTCAACTACTTTTAAAAAAGAAAAAGAAATACTGAGAGGCAAAAAATACAGTTCAATTGTATTTTTGACATAACGAGTATCAGAACCAGATTCAGATATGATAGAGATGTTCAAATTGCCAAACCAGGAATTTTAAAAAAAAATACAATTAATATGCAAAGGACTTAATGGATAAAGTAGACTGAATGTAGGTACATATGGGTAATGTAATCAGGGAAAAGGAAATTCTAAGATAGAACCAAACAAAATGCAGATTAAAAAAAAAGCATTATAGAAATGACTGACTTTGACGAATTTATCAGTAGACTGGAAATGGTGGAAGAAACAATCTCAGCATGAGAATCTCAGTAGAAACTTCAAAAACGGAAAAGCAAAAATAAAAGCAAAAAGCAGATGTAGGAGAAAAACAAACAAACAAATGAAGATCTAAGATTCTTGGACAACTACAAAAGGTGCAATATATGTGTAATGGGGATATCAAAAGAATAAAAGAGAGAGAGAAAGGAACAGAAGAAGTACTTGAAATTATAATTGCTGATGTGCAAGTGCGCTAAGTCACTTCAGTGGTGTCCAAATCTTTGTGACCCTATGGACTGCATCCCACCAGGCTCCTCTGCCCAAGGGATTCGCCAGGCAAAAATACTGGAGTGGATTGCCATTTCCTACTCCAGGGGATTTGCCCAAGCCAGTGATTGAACCCACTTCTCTTATATTTCCTGCATTGGCAAGCAGGTTCTTTGCCAATAGCGCCAAATAGGAAGCCCATAATTGCTGATAATTTACCCCAAATTAATGTTAGACATGAAAAGCTTAGACCTAGGAATCATAAATAACATCAAGCAAGATAAATGACCCCCCAAAATCTATACATAGGTACATCATTTTCAAACCACAAAATCAAAGATAAGGAAAAAATTTCTAATAGAAGCCAGAGAGGGGCAGGTTTTCTATTTTAGCTGTAAGAAAGAAAAAGAAGAATGACATCTGACTTCTCTTTAGAAAGCATGAAAACAAGAATGCAGTGGAGTTAAATATTTAAATTGTTGAAAGAATAACCCCATCAACTTAAAATTATGTACCCTGAGAAAGTATCCTACTAAAGTGTAAAGAAATAATTTTCTTCAACACAAAAAGCAGAGAATTTGTTGTCAATCAACCTGCCTTGCAAGAAATATTAAAGTCAGCTCCTTGGAGAGAAGTAGAATGACATAGGTAAAATTGTTGGATCTGTATGAGAAGAGAGAAATTAGAGAACAAATTTATGAAAGTAAATTGAAAATCTAACTTTTTATTGAGCCATATTTAGAAAATAAAAGCTTATATCTTTAAAGTGTACAATAAAGTGTGCTAATATAAATGCATTATGAAGTGATTATCACAATCATTTAGGTAACATATTTACCACTTCACATAATTACCATTTTTTCCCACACATGAGGAAATCACTTAAGATCTACTCTCTAATCAAATTTGAAGTGTACAATAGATTATTGTAGTCACTATGCTATGCATTAAATCTCCACGATTTAATCATACTGCAAAATTGAAACTTTGTACTTTCTGATGAACAAACCAGTATTTCTTCAACTCCCCTTCCCATGAAAACCACTACTCCACTCTTTGCATATATGAGTTTGGCTGTTTTAAAATCCAAATGTAAGCAAAATAATACAGTAATTGTCTTCTTGTGTCTGGTTTATTACACTTAGTATAAGTCATCTAGGTTCATCCATGTTGTCACAAATAGCAGGATCTCCTTCTGTTTTTTAAAGGCTGAATAAAATTCCATTATGCATAGTGAAATGACTACCACAAACAATCTACTTAACACATCCTTCACGTTCCATGGTTATCAATTTTGTGTGTGTGGCAAGAATACTTGAGGTCTACTTTGAGCAAATTTCAAGTATGCAATAAAATATTTTTAACTATTGGGCTTCCCTGGTAGCTCAGACAGTAAAGAATCTGCCTGCAATGCAGGAGGCCAGGGTTCAATCCCTGGGTGGAGAAGATGTCCTGAAGAAGGGAATGAAAACTCATTCCAGTATTCTTGCCTGGAGAACTCCACAGACAGAGGAGCCTGGAGGGTTACAGTCTGTGGGGTAGCAAACAGCCAGACATGACTGAGTGACTATGAAAACCACTACTCCACTCTTTGCATATATGAGTTTGGCTGTTTTAAAATCCAAATGTAAGCAAAATAATACAGTAATTGTCTTCTTGTGTCTGGTTTATTACACTTAGTATAAGTCATCTAGGTTCATCCATGTTGTCACAAATAGCAGGATCTCCTTCTGTTTTTTAAAGGCTGAATAAAATTCCATTATGCATAGTGAAATGACTACCACAAACAATCTACTTAACACATCCTTCACGTTCCATGGTTATCAATTTTGTGTGTGTGGCAAGAATACTTGAGGTCTACTTTGAGCAAATTTCAAGTATGCAATAAAATATTTTTAACTATTGGGCTTCCCTGGTAGCTCAGACAGTAAAGAATCTGCCTGCAATGCAGGAGGCCAGGGTTCAATCCCTGGGTGGAGAAGATGTCCTGAAGAAGGGAATGAAAACTCATTCCAGTATTCTTGCCTGGAGAACTCCACAGACAGAGGAGCCTGGAGGGTTACAGTCTGTGGGGTAGCAAACAGCCAGACATGACTGAGTGACTAACATATACACTCTACGTTAAGTTTATAGAACTAATTCATTTACATTTGAAAATATGTATCATTTGGTCAATATCTCTCCTTTTGAAGACAATGGGCTGCCTTTCTGGGTGCCTGGTATCCTCCGCCAGCAATCAGAAGTTGTTTTGTGGAATTTGTTGAGTGTTCAAATGATCTTTCGATGAATTTGTGGGGGAGAAAGTGGTCTCCTCGTCTTATTCCTCTGCCATCTTAGGACCCCCCCCCATTAATATTGTTAAAATGTATATACTATGCTATGTGATCTACAAATTCAATACAATCTTTATCACAATTCCAAGGGCGGTATTTACATAAATAGTTACAACAGTCTTAAAATTCAAATAGAACCCTGAATACCCAGATAAATCCTGATCATGATGTACAGAGATGGAGGCATCACACTAACTGACTTAAAAATGTACTACAGAGCTATGTTAATCAAAAAATCACAGTACTGGCATTGCAAACAAAATAAAGACCAATGGAACAGAATAAGGAACTCAGACAAATCCATGCATTTATAATCATGATCTTTGTTGAGGGTGTTGAAAATAAATAATGGTGAAAGGATAGTTTCTTCAATTAATGTCACTGAGGAAACTAGATATCAGTATGCAAAAGAATAAAATTGGACCTTTATCATACACCATATACAAAGATCAACTCAAAGTACATTGAAGACTTAAGATCTGAAACAATAAAACTACTGAAGAAATGATGGGGAAGTTTCTTAACTCAGTCTAGTCAATGATATTTTGTATATGATACCAAAAGCACAGGCCAAAAAATAAAATAAATAAGTAGGACTATATCAAACTAAAACCTTCTGCACAGTAAAGAAAACAATACACACAATGAAAAGGCAACTGATAGGGTAGGAGAATACATTTGTAAACCATATATTTGATAAGAAGTCAAACAAAATATATCATATATGTATACAGGCATATCTTTATATATCCAGAATATATAAAGAACTCATAAAATTCAATGGCAAAAGAACAAAAACCTCATTTAAACATTGGCAATTGTCCTAAATAGACATTTCTATGGAGAAGATATACAAATGTCTAATAGATATCTGAAAAGATAGTCAGTCTCACTAGTCATCAGGGAAATTCAAATCAAAACCACAATGAGATCTCACTTTACCCTTGTTATTATAGAATGAGTGTATTATCAAAGGAACAAAATGTAGCAAATATTGGTGGAGATGTGGAGAAAAAAGGAACTCTTGTATACTGTTGGTGGTAATATAAATAGATACAGTTCCTCAAAAAACTGAACCACCACTTCATCCACAAACCCCACTTCTGTATGTATGTATGTATGTATGTATGTATGTATATCCAAAGGAAGTAAAACAACTGTCTTCGAGTGATTGGATACTTGTCTTCCCACTTCATTGCAGCATTACTCATAATGTCCAAGATATAGAAGCAAAGTGTACATTTATAGATGACTAGATTAAGGAAATGTGATCCAAATACACAACAGAATATTTTCCAGCTTTTAAAAACAAATAAATCCTGAAATTTGGGACAATATAGATGACTCTTCAGGAGTTAATGCCAAGTTAAATAATCTAGACACAGAAAGATACATATTGCATGATCTCACTTATATATTGAATCTAACAAGAATAAAATAGTTGAATAGTAACAAAATGCAATGAATCAGACATGACTGAGCTACTCAACAACAACAACAGGAATGATGGTTGGGCTTTTCAGGTTGCTGAGTGGTAAAAAACCTGCCTGCAAATGCAGGAGATGCACAAGTTTGATCCCTTGGTAGGAAGATTTGGAAAAGGAAATGGCAACCCACTTCAAAATTCTTGCCTGGGAAATCACATGTTTAGAAGGAGCCTGATAGGCTACAGTCCATGGGGTTACAAAAAAGTCAGACACAACTTAGTGCCTAAAACAATGAACAACAACAGGAGGGTCATTACTGGAGGGTAGGGGGTAGGGAAAAAGGAGAAGACCCTATCTTCAAACACAGTCATAATGGGGGTTTAGGTTTCAACACATGA
>SJYC01124933.1:0-13646 GCA_006408675.1 Madoqua kirkii | reverse complement strand
TTCTAACTTCAGTGTTTAAACAATGCCTATAATAAAAACAATTTTTACAATTAAATAGTTGAGTGAAAATAGAACAAATGTTTTATGGCATATAAGTTTTATATTCTAAAGAAACCCTTGCACAGATACATACAAGAACTGAAAACAACTGAAAAATCTGTAATTTGTAGAATGGATAAATTGTGTTACTTTTTGACAATAGAATAACATAAAACAGCAAAATGTTTTATGTTAAGAAAAAGAAAGAATGAACTACCTATTTCAACAACATGGCAAGATCTCAAGAATCCAATATCCAATGGAAAAAAAAAACTCAAAATATATAAGGTATACTACAATTTATTTAAATTAAAAAATGAGAAAATGAAATGATACAACAACTTTAAAGATAAACACATATGGAAGAAAATCATATTCAAAATCCAATTTATTAGAAACACCAATTCCAGGATATTAGGCCCTCTTGGGAGAATGGAGAGAGGTAGGTGGTATTGGGTAGGGGAGACTTGTGGGAGACATTCGCTAATAGTATCTCTTTCTTATGCTAGATGTGGGTACATGCTTATTTGTGTTCTCTCATTCCTCTCTGGAACTTATAGATACTTTTATACATTTCTTTTATGTACAGAACATTACAAAACACACACATTTACTCACATGCACATGTAAGCAAGCTAAAAAACAAAGAGAAGAGTCATGGTGAGTTATTTTTGGAAAAGGAGCAGCACTGGGGCAGAGGGTAGAACATGGGGTTTCAAATTGTGCTTTTCAGCCGTGGGCACTTCTTCCTGGTACTATCTCTTCATCAATTATAACATCTGAGCTTGCAAGGCTATGGTTTCTCCAGTAGTCATGTATGGATGTGAGAGCTGGACTGTGAAGAAGGCTGAGCACCAAAGAATTGATGCTTTTGAACTGTGGTGTTGGAGAAGACTCTTGAGAGTCCCTTGGACTGCAAGGAGATCCAACCAGTCCATTCTGAAGATCAGCTCTGGGATTTCTCTGGAAGGAATGATGCTAACGCTGAAACTCCAGTAATTTGGCCACCTCATGTGAAGAGTTGACTCATTGGAAAAGACTCTGATGCTGGGAGGGATTGTGGGCAGGAGGAGAAGGGGACGACAGAGGATGAGGTGGCTGGATGGCATCACCAACTCCATGGATGTGAGTCTGAGTGAACTCCAGGAGTTGGTGATGGACAGGGAGGCCTGGAGTTCTGTGATTCATGAGGTCGCAAAGAGTCAGACATGACTGAGCAACTGAACTGTACTGAGCTTATCTTCCACCTGAGGTTCTGGTGAGAATAAATTGGATAACAACCCAGACTGCTTGCTTTGGGTTATCTTTCTTTGCTAGTCATGGGGCAAGCATTTAACATACTTCACCCAAGAATCTTCTCAAGCTACATCAAGGTCGTGTGAGCATCTCATTTTAATAAGGACATCATGATCATAAAAGTTAAGACATTATTTTGAAGTCACTCATTTGGTAAGTGGAGTGGTAGGAATTAAGACTTAATCTCTACCTATCAACAAAGTTAGCGTTTGCATCATTCTGACCAGTGCTTCCTACAACCCAGGGAAAATCATTCTGTAAAATTTGATATATTTGATGCAATTATAGGAAATTTATTTCTTAATATTTATCTCTTCTTAGCCATCTTGTGTGTTGGTGAGATTTAAAGTCAGCAGGCACCTAGTTTTAAAATCTCATTGCTATGAAAACAGGGTGATTCCATGAAGTGTTGCCTGCAATATTGGCCATGATGATGGTTTCTACTGAGTGAGTTGCCCAACGTAAACCACAAAGGAAGGTAATCTTGTCCTTGGCATTGTGAAAAGCTGAACTTGCCACCCTAAATGTCTCTTTGGTCTCCAGGTTATTTTGAGCTGAAAACAATCAAGTGCCAGATGAACTCAAATAGAAACTTTGACCTTCCTCATAACTGCCTAAAATAATGTAAATAGAAAACTTGTTCCAGGAAATGAGCTATCCCCTGGATAGCTATAGTTTGAACTAGGTATGTAGACAGGGAGGATTCCTAGCAAAATTCATTTGTTAAAATTCTTCTTGGTATCCCTCTGCCTGGTCCAGCACACTTTTTTTTTTTTAACCAAACATCTGCTTTTTAATCTCCATATGAATTGCTTTCCTCCCCTTTGAAGTCTCAAATCATTACCCACTACCATCCTCCTTTATCTTCAGCTGAAGATGGTATTTAAGGTAAGGATTTTGGCTTTTTTGGTGAGTTACTGAGTTTTCCCATGATGCCATTAAACTTTGGTTTTATTGTCTCCTGTTAATCTATATCAAGTGGCTTTCCAGCTGACGCAGAGGTAAAGAATCCACGTGCAATGCAGGAGACCTCAGTTTGTCCCTGGATCAGGAAGATCTCTTGGAGAATGAAATGGCAACCCTCCCCAGTATTCTTTCCTGGGAAATTCCACTGACAGAGAAGCCTAGTGGGTCACTGTTCTTGGGAGTCACAAAGAGTGGGACACAACTGAGTAACTGATCACACTCACAATCTGTCAAGTATCTAGGGGCAGAGGAAAATTTCTTCCCTACAGCACCATCATAGCTTAATTGTGTCATTGCTTTTTTTAGATCAAACATTCCATAAATGTCATCACTTACCCAGAGAACTACATTAACAATCTCATCCTCCCTACCGCTTCCTCATCGCACAGGCAGGACCACTCTTGTTTCACAATTCAGTGCCAGATTCTGTTGTAACTAGGCTCTCAATAAGTTAGAATTTATGATTTCCTGGAGCTCTTACACCAGTGGAAGAGGATGTAAATAAATAAGTGAATAAATAGGACATTTTTAGGCAGTTGTATATGCCTTCAGGAAAATACAACAGCGAGCAGCATGGTGCTATTGACAAAGGAGAAGGGGATACTTTAGACTGGGGTTGAACAGAAGCTTTCCAAGAAGATGTCACTTTATCTGAGATCTAACATATCAAGGAAAAGACAGCCCCCCAGCATGAGCCCCAGGGGTCATAATGTATCCAGATGAGGGCTCAGTAAATATGAAGCCCAAAAGCCAGATGGAGAGGTGCATGGATGAATAATTGATGATGGCGACTGTGGCTTAAGCTTGTGGGGAGAGTGGTAAGATGAGGGCAGAGTGCTGGGAAGTGGCCAGAGCCACTGGGGTGTTTCCTGAAAGGCCTGGACTAACCGCTGGGCCTATAACCCCTAAGGGAATATGAATACCCCAAGCTGCACCCTAGCTTCTTACATTTTATTGTCAGCCTTTCTGTGAGTTATGCAATTATATCTCAGAGGGTGATCCCAGAGACCTTTCTTTATCCAGCTTCATTCTGTCTTTTAAAATCTGGCTTTCTGCACTAAATGGACAGGTTCATGTGCCCACAGAGGCTTGTGTTCTGAGCCAACTCACCCATTATCACCGTCAGGCTCTCCTTGCTGGCTGACTCTGAGAGGGTCAAACTCCTGCTCTCCTCTGGGAAAATTTTAGCAGCTCATACATAATACCATGGAACTAAAATCTAAGCCCCAAATACCAACCTTCAGCCAAATGTTGAGGTCTCATTTTGGGCTTCCCTGGTGGCTCTGACAAAAGATATGGGAGATCTGGGTTCAATCCTTGGGTCAGGAAGCTCCCCTGGAGAAGGGAATGGCAAGCCATCCCAGTTTTCTTCTCTGGAGAATCTCATCGACAGAGGAGCCTAGTGGGCTATAGTCCATGCGGTCACAAAGAGTCAGACACGACTGAATGACAAACACTTTCACTTTCTAACCTTTATGTTGATTTGTAATAAATTCCTTTATATTGATTCATAATAGAATTGATTAGTAGTAGAATTCTATTTGTAATAAAATTCTCTGGGTCTGACTCACATACATTCCCTGTCTCAATTTCTACAGAGAAGAAAACTGAGACTAAGCAATACATAGACAAGGCTGTCCCCTGGCATTGGCAGTGAACTCCTATGAACTCTGACTAAAAAATTACGGCTCTCTTGGACAATCTGTGCCCCAGGGATCCCTGAACAAAGAAGGCCAAGTTCAACCTCTTCTCTTCATATCTCAGCTCCTCTCCATGATCACAAGCCTGTGGAAAATTATGCATTTGTTAAATAAATCCTACTTATGATCTGCTTTCAATAAAATGAATAGATATCTCTGCACTTTTATATTCCTTTAGGAGTTAATTACAATGACTATCCAAGGATTACAGCAGAAACTGCTTTTCTCATCATTTTTCCTCCCATGGGTAACACCGAACCAGGAGCAGTGTCATTTCTCCCGACACTGGGAGAGGGGTTTCTGCTTCCCTGCTGTAGAAAAATGGGGCCCGGGTGGGAATCTGGGAACAGAGCTGAAGCCGTATTCCTCCTGCAGCGTCACTGCCTGCGGTGGACACACAGAGCCCTTGACACTGGAAGCCCTCTCTGAGTGTCAGCCTGGTGACTGTGCTTGCTCTCCCATGGGAGGCCCTCCGAGAGGTGTCCTGACACCTGGGGGCCCTGGTTTCTTGTGCATTAGGGTAACTGGTCCCAGAAGCAAATTTCCTCCAAGACAGATAATCTGATGAGAATCAGTCCAGCTGTCTGCACTCCAAGCTCCAGTCTCTTGTCTGGGCTTCTTTTGATTTTTTATTTCAACTTTTTTTTTTTTTTAACACCAAAAACATTTGTAATTGGAGTATAGCCATTTAGCAACATTGTGGTAGTTTCAGGTGAACAGGAAAGGGACTCAGCCATACATATACATGTATCCCTTCTCCCTCAAAACCCCTCTCATTGTTCAGGTTTACTAAGAGGGGTTTGAGTTGTTTTGCAAAGCACTTGATTCAATTTCCCTTCTTCCCTTGTGGCTCAAATGGTAAAGAATTTGCCTGCAATGTGGGAGACCTGGGTTCGATCACTGGGTTGGAAAGATACCCTGGAGGAGGGCATGGCAACCCACTCCAGTATTCTTGTCTGGAGAATCCCCATGGACAGCGGAGCTGGCGGGCTACAGTCCATAGGGTCACAAAGAGTCGGATATAACTGAGCAACTAAGCATGGAACTGACTCAATTTCCCTTCCTCATACATGAAGGGATTTTAAAGAATGAGGTGTAGAGATAGGACATCTTTTAAATAGTATTGAAACAAACAGTCATTATACAATTCTATTCAAATGAAAATAAATAAAGCAAAACCCAATAACATAATAAATATGTTTACCATCATAGGCTATGGTGTTAGAAATCTGGCAGTTCTGTACCCTTCCTGAGGGTGATGTGTGTATACAGAGATTTCTTTTACGAAACCTATATATAAGCACACATATAGTGTGCATATATAAAGAAGTATATATTTAAAAGCACAGATATTTCTATAAAGTTACTAAATGTCAGTGATTGAATTAGCAAAATAATTTGAGTGGGTACAAAAGAACAAGCACGGATTGTAATTGGGAGCATACACTTTTTAATCTAGAAACTTCTTTATGATGTTGTTTTTTTATTTTAAAAATATAGACATTATCACTTATGTAAAACATATTTAAAATAAGAATTTGAAAATGAGTTTTAGTCTTCATAGAGATTAAATATGTTGGAAATAATTATCATGAAAAAAAGAATGTGAGGAGCTGATTTCATCAGGGATTTTCAGTATTTTAACTATTATTGTGCAATCAGTAAATATTGTTACAGAAAACCATCTGGACTTATGTCTCTAAGTTGCATGAGAAAAACGTATGGGAGGCAAAGCAGAGGAGGCTGTAGCCCTGGCTCACAGGTGGAGTTGTGGGATAAACAGGGAAATGAGACCTTATGAAAAGCCTGAGAGAAAAAAAGATCAGAGATGCAGGAAGGAAATTCAGAGCCAGCTGCTATAGCTGATGTTGGAGCCGAGCTTGTCAAGTGGCAGAAAATCCTTTATTACACTTAATCATTTTAAGATGGCTTCTCTGGTGGCTCAGAGGGTAAAGAATCTGACTGCAATATGAGAGAGACCTAGGTTCAATCCCTGAGTTGGGAAGATCTCCTGGAGAAGGGAACAGCAACCCACTCCAGTATTCTTGCCTGGAGAATTCCATTGACAGAGGAGCCTGGCGAGATACAGTCCATGGGGTTGCACAGCGTTGAACTGGACTGAGTGACTAACACACCATCTAAAGACCTTAAACACACAATTTAAAGACCTTAGAGAAGTCAAGTGCAGCAAGAGATAAATTTGAAGCCGCTTTGGGACAGCCTCACTGACCTGAGCAAGCTTAGTTCAGTGGCATCAAGCTGATTGTGTGATTCGAAAGGCAAGGTAGACATGTCCAGCTCTCCAATGAACATGTAGCTATAGGAGAAATACAGGACACACATTATCAGGCAGACATGGCTGAAGCTGAACATCCTAGGCCAGGTATAAACATGCTGGTGGAAGCAATCCAGTAGGAAAGGAGAGGTGAGTGGAATAGGGGAGAAAGTGCTTACAAATGATGAGCAGCCCCTCAGGTGGGGGTGAGGAGCCCGTGAGGGCCAGGGCACTGATAGTGACCACGGAACCTCTCTAGCAAAAAAAGGAAAGGGGAGATGAGCTTAGTTATTACTAGGGAAACTACCACCCATAGTATTTTATGGTAATAAAGTCATTTTACTTTATTTATTTTTTTCATTTTTGACTTCTCCACATATTTTCCCCCTTCATTTCCCCTAGTTAATCAAGCAACATTCACTGTTCTTCGAAACTAAGAAGAAAGTCGTTCTAGGTTCTAGAAGTCTAGATCCAGTGAAGAAAGAGGTGTTTCAGGAAATAAACTTGAAATAAAAAGAGATGCTCCCCAGTGGAGGGGTGGAAGAGACGTCTGAGAACCCTGTATGCGAGAGGGCTGACCTGTAAGATCTCCCTCACCTCAGGATGCTCACTGACCACCAAGAAGGCAGCCCTCAGCAGGGGCCTCAGGGGGATCAAGTCCCTGCTCGCCACGTGTGTGTGTGTGGCTGCCACTGTGCCCAGCAGTAGTGAGCTCTTTTTCATTTCAGCCTCCCACTTTCTGGCAGCCTTTGTACCTCTCCTCTGGCCAACTCAGCTGGAAATCGTACTGCAGATACAATTCTCAGCCTCTTTTCCACAGTGCAGAGGTGGTCTGGGGAAGGAAGTTACAATGCTGAATTGACAACAGGCAATCCAGCACACATGGTCCCTGAGGTATTCAATGCTCTGCAGCCTTTATAAAAACTAGTGAGGCCTGGTTTACAGTTTATTTTATTTTATTTCTTAATCAAGTTTTTTATTTTTAAAGTTTACACAATATGCAAAGCCTTGTGCTTGGTTCTGAGGGTGCAAAGATAAACACTCCACCATCCTTGTCTTGAAAGGAGATACAAGCTGGAACCCATGTTTATTTTTCTAGAAATGTCTTCTTTTTATGATCCTTATATGCAAGGAAATGCCTACTTTTAGGAGCAAACTCTGAACACCTGGGACTGAAATTAAATAATGCCACATATAAAGAGACACTGATTCTTCCTCATACTTAGATTTTCAGATGACTATAAATAAACAGTTAAGTTTGTAAATTAAGAGGCTCAAACAATTGCTTGCACTTGGATTAAACAAACAAACAAACAAAAAAAACACATCAAAACAGTGGTCATGTTTTGACTACTTTTTCATTTTCTTTTGCATATTCAGCCAGTAATTTCCTCATCAACCCTAAGCAGTCATTTCAGCTTTGAAACTTAACAGTTCTCAACACAGTTTGGATATTAATTTTCAGTCTCCCGTGTATGCTGAGTGGGACTCTGGGGGCCACAGGGTGGAATGAGGGTTTTCCTGGGACTATTTCAAAGGTTAGTGAAGAATACAAATAGCAGTACCATCTCCTGCAGAGGTTTTGTTGCAGGCTGAACCAATTTAAATATCATGCTCCATCAATCTGAGCCAAGTCTTATTACCTAATGTGCAAGACGATCTTTAAGGAGCTCTCACCTCCTTCTCAGCTTCCTGTGAAGTGAAGTTGCTCAGTTGTGTCTGACTCTTTGTGACCCCATAGACACTGTCTATGGGGATTTTCCATCTCCTCCGTCTGCGGGGATTTTCTAGGCAAGAGTACTGGAGTGGGTTGCCATTTCCTTCTCCAGTGGCTTCCTGTGGCTGCACTCATCCTGGTACCCTGTGTGGTTTCATCCTCCGTCACAAGTGTTTGTGGTTCTTTCCCCAGTTCGGTGCTGATTCCCCATTAATGCTGATTCGTGTGAATCACTTTGTACTCACAGGTCATATGTGCCCTATTGACTATGCTATGTTCAGAGGAGGTGAGGGCTTGAAGTGTCACATCTGCAGAGATGAATGTGGAGTAGGTGTGAGAAATCTTGACCAGTGAAGACTTCATAGCTGATGGAGAAATCCAAGAAGTAACTTAGACTAAGTCAAGTTTTTATCATTCCCTCTGGATACCAATAATGTCAGGAATTTTACTATAAAAAATGAATATCACAGATTAATAACATGGATCTCAATGAACTGTGCAGTTTTGAGATAGCCTTTGGCATTTAGGATCATTTTAGAACATTTCCTATATTCATTAGAATGTATATGTTCATTTCAGTATCCAGTAGACAGTAACTACGTCCTGGGTTGAAATTCTGGTTTCTGTCTTATTGGCACAGTGATACTGGGGAAGTTATTTAATTTTTGTTTTTCAGTTTTCTCTGTGAACTGGAAATTATCACAATAATCTATGATTTTCTGAATGTTAAACAAGAGGAGGGTGAAAAGTCAAAGAGCAGAGGGAGAGCTGGAAAAGGGGAAATTTTTTTCTAGATGCTACCATATATTTTGTTTGAGACATATAGATTCAATTTCGTGAAACTGAACTTCTGCAAATGCTCAGAATACCAGGACTTAGTGGGCCCACACTTTTTTTTTTTTTTGGTCACCTCAAGTGGCTTTTGAGATCTTATTATTAATTCCCCAACCAGGGATGGAAATTGGGTCTCTTGCAGCAGAAGCACAGAGTCCTAACCACTAGAAGGCTAGAAAATCCCCACATATTTTAATTCTTACACCAATCTCATAATAGAAGTATCATTCACATCAATTTCAGATAGAAAGCTAAGGTTCAGTTTAAGTGAGTTTCTGTCATAATAACTGACTTAGCAAACTACATGATTAGGATAAGAACCAAATTTGCATGACCTCAAATTCCCTGATTTACTCTCAAATTGCAATGATGTTCATTTCAGAAATCAAATTATTTTGTAACTTGGGGCAAAATATTATAGACCACCATTTGCTCCAATGGCTGACCCATTTCCAAAGACTATTGTTGAACTAAAGTCATCCTTTCTCCAATGATCGTAAATGCACATTTATTTCATGCTTGATTCTAAAGCTTCTTCTTTAATATGTCACAGAGCATATACTTGTTCACTTCACCTTGCTGCTAAATTTCCATCAAAATGATTGTGAAAAGACCATTATTGAGTTTCTGTCTGAATGATCTGCCTATTGGCGTAAGGGAGGTGAGATGAATTGGGAGATTGGGATTGACATATACGCAATATTGATTGGGCTTCCCTTGTGGCTCAGCTGGTAAAGAATCTGCCTGCAATGTGAGAGACCTGGGTTCAATCCCTGGGTTGGGAAGATTCCCTGGAGAAGGGAAAGGCTACCCACTCCAGTGTTCTTGCCTGGAGAATTCCACGGACAGAGCAGCCTGGTGGGCTACGGTCCATGGGTCACAGTGAGTCAGACATGACTGTACATTTCACTTCGAAATATTGTATAGACCTATTGTATAAACAGTCTGCCTCTTACCTTCTGGTCTTGATGCTTTCTTCTTTTCAGGCAAGGCTTTATTGCGGCCCCTACCACAGAAACAGAAAGTAAGAGCTCCAAGAGGTTCCCTTGCTTGCTTGCTCCCTGAGAGGGGTGAACTTCTTCCTTCTATGGGGTGATAATAGGGGTGTGTCCGAGGACTGGTGGGAGGGGCACTTCGGGCGTTGGCCGCCTCTCTTGTGGCATAGGGTGCAGGGGTCATGTGCAGTACCCTGCTTTTGCTTCTGACCCCCTGCTTTCACTCTAGGCTCTTCAAAAGGGACAGTTTGGTCTTTTAGTCTCTTTGTATCTTTTGAACAGAATTTTTCCCCACTGTGCATGCAGACAATTATTTTTAGTCCCAGTTTCTTTTTATTTTGTTCAATGCTTTTCTATGTGAATGGCTATGACTTTCAAGCAGAAAAATAAAAATATTACAGCCTCTGGTGTAGAAGCCCTTTTTATCTGCTTCCTGCTAGCAAGTTCAATGTTGAATCTGGTAGAGAATGCAAATATAAGATGCTTGGAAAGATTACAGGGTCCTGTCTGACCAAGAGTATGTGCACTGTATTCCTGCAATGCTTTACTTTACTTTAGGGGATAGAATTTTATCTTTCCATCTTTATACTGTCTGACTTGCTATCAACCAATCTCCTATCTCTCCTATAGGAATTTAGAAAATGACTCATGAAGGAGTCAGTATGGACTATGATGCCGTAATTTTCCTATGCGATATCTGCCCTACTGATGCAAGCCTTTCATTCTTGCCTCACACTAGTTACCAGCTTCCCAGCCAGGAAGTCCCTACTCCCTGCATTCAACCAATTATGTACTGAGACCCAGGGCCCTACATGATGCTGGGTGTTGTCTTGAAAGATAGCCTTAATCAAAAGATAATTTCCTTCTATTTCCACTTAATTTGAGTTTCTTATTTCCTCCTCTGAATATTTTCCTCTTCCTATCCTTTTATCCTTCTCTCTTTGTCTCCTTTCTTACTTAACTTGAGAGTAAATATTGAAGTCTTTAGTTAGGAATAACAGTTAGAAGATCTTAAGAGAAAAAAAATATGTGGCTCTGAGAGGCGACAGAAGTTAACTTATTGTGGTGATGATTTCACAATATATAAATATCCTGAATCATTGTTGTACACCTTAAACTAATACAATATTTTATGTCAATTATATCTCAATTAATAAAAGAATAAATGTTCAGTTACAGCAAGTCCCCTACGTATGAATCTTCAAGTTGTGAACCTTCAAAGATATGGATATGTATCGCATCTCCAGTCATGTAAGTTAATTCATGTGTCCGTTGGACACTGTTGCATGCATGCATCCTTCACGTGTGGCTATGCTTTTGTGTACTTTACTGGGCAGTACTGTACAGAGTAAAGTATCTTTATTTCAAATCCATGGTGTCCTGAAGCAAGTAAAAAAGCAGCAGTGATGTAGCTGCTATTACTGTACTTTTCAAGGTGCTTGTGCTTAGTAGCTCAGTTGTGTCTGACTTTTTGCGACCCCATGGACTCTATCCCTCCAGGCTCCTTGTCAATGGAATTTTCCAAGCAAGAGTACTAGAATGGGTTGCTATGCCCTCCTCCAGGGATCTTCCCAACCTGAGGATCAATCCAGGTTTCCTGCATTATAGGTTGTTCTTTACTGTCTGAGCCACCAGAGAAGAAAAGAATAGTGGAGTGGGTACCCTAACTTTTTCCAGGGCATCTTCCCAACCCAGGAATTGAACTGGAGTCTTCTGCATTGCAGGTGGATTCTTTAGCAGCTAAAACACTAGGGAACCCCACTTTTCAAGGTACTATACTGTACGATTAAAGATGTTATCTTCATTTTGTGTGTTTATTTATTTCTATGTATTTTGTATGAAAAATATTGTCAGCTTATCACAGTTCAGTATTCTATAGCTGATTGTGTTACTTGAGTACCTCAGCTAACTTTGCTGGACTTACAAACATGTTCTCAGAATGGGACTCGTTGGTATATGGGGGACTAACTCTACTGAATGGGTTATTAGACTGTATAGTTTTTACAAGATATGTTTTCATGGCTAATCTTTAATTCTGAAATAACTTATGATGTAAAAAAATTCAAAAATGGAGAATTCCAGTGTACCTTCTACTTAGCTTCACCCAGTAACAATACTGTCTTATGAAACATAAGATAATGTCAAAACCAGAAAATTGATGTTGGTAACATTCTAGTAACTCAAGCACAGATTTTATTCAATATTTGCATTTATGTACTTTTGTTTGTTTATGTGAACGTCATTCAATTTTATCACATGTGTGGATTTGAGTGACAATCACCAAAATCAGGATAATCCTTTCCAACACTATAGAGAAATAACTTTATGTCGACCTTTGACAGTTGCATTCTTTCCCCGATCTTCAGTTCAGTTCAGTCTCTCAGTTATGTCCAAGTCCTTGCAACCACATGAAACACAGCATGCAGGTCTCCCTGTCCATCACCAACTCCCGGAGATCACTCAAACTCATTTCCATTGAGTCCGTGATGCCATTCAGCCATCTCATCCTCCGTCGTCCCCTTCTTCTCCTGCCCCCAATCCCTTCCAGCATCAGAGTCTTTTCCAATGAGTCAACTCTTCATGTGAGGTGGCCAAAATATTGAAGTTTCAGCTTCAGCATCAGTCCTTCCTTCCAATGAACACCCAGGACTGATCTTTAGGATGGACTGGTTGGATCTCCTTGCAGTCCAAGGGACTCTCAAGAGTCTTCTCCAACACCACAGTTCACAAGCATCAATTCTTTGGCGCTCAGCTTTCTTCACAGACCGACTCTCACATCCATACATGACCACTGGAAAAATCATAACCTTTACTAGATGGACCTTTGTTGGCAAAGTAATATCTCTGCTTTTCAATATGGTATCAAGGTTGGTCACAACTTTCCTTCCAAGGAGGAGGCATCTTTTAATTTCATGGCTGCAGTCACCATCTGCAGTGATCGTGGAGGGCCCCCCCACCCCAAAGTCTGACACTGTTTCCACTGTTTCCCCATCTATTTGCCATGAAGTGTTGGGACCAGATGCCATGATCTTTGTTTTCTAAATGTTGAGCTTTAAGCCAGCTTTTTCACTCTCCACTTTTACCTTCATCAAGAGGCTTTTTAGTCCCTCCTCAATTTCTGCCCTAAGGGTGGTGTTATTTGCATATCTGAGGTTTCTGATGTTTCTCCCTACAATCTTGATTCCAGCTTGTGCTTCTTCCAGCCCAGCATTTCTCATGATATACTCTGCATATAAGTTAAATAAGCAGGGTGACAATATACAGCCTTGACGTACTCTTTCCTATTTGGAACCAGTCTGTGGTTCCATGTCCTGTTCTAACTGTTGCCTCCTGACCTGCATATAGATTTCTCAAGAGAAAGGTAAGGTGGTCTGGTATTCCCATATCTTTCAGAATTCTCCACAGTTTATTATGGTCCACACAGTCAAAGACTTTGGCATAGTCAAGAAAGCAGAAATAGATGTTTTTCTGGACCTCTCTTGCTTTTTCCATGATCCAGCGGATGTTGGCAATTTGATCTCTGGTTCCTCTGCCTTTTCTAAAACCAGCTTGGATATCTGGAAGTTCACAGTTCACATATTGCTGAAGCTTGGCTTGCAGAATATTGAGCATTACTTTACTAGAATGTGAGATGACTGCAGTTGTGAGGTAGTTTGAGCATTCTTTGGCATTACCTTTCTTTGGGATTGGAATGAAAACTGACCTTTTCCAGTCCTGTGGCCACTGCTGAGTTTTCCAAATTTGCTAGCATATTGAGTGCAGCACTTTCACAGCATCATCTTTCAGCATTTGAAATAGCTCTACTGGAATTTCATCACCTCCAC
>SJYC01124928.1:0-23772 GCA_006408675.1 Madoqua kirkii | reverse complement strand
TTGATGCTGGGAGGGATTGGGGATAGGAGGAGAAGTGGACGACAGAGGATGAGATGGCTGGATGGCATCACCGACTCAATGGATGTGAGTCTGAGTGAACCCCTTGATTTTGTGATGGACAAGGAGACCTGGCGTGCTGCAATTCATGGGGTCACAAAAAGTCGGACATGACTGAGTGAACCAAACTGAAGGCCTCCCTGTCCATCACCAACTTCCAGAGTTCACTCAAACTCACGTCCATTGAGTCAGTGATGCCATCCAGCCATGTCATCCTCTGTCCTCCCCTTTTCCTCATGCCCCCAATCCCTCCCAGCATCAGCTTCTTTTCCAGTGAGTCAACTCTTCCCATGAGCTGGCCAAAATATTGGAATTTCAGCTTCAGCATCAGTCCTTCCAATGAACACCCAGAACTGATCTCCTTTAGAATGGACTGGTTGGATCTCCTTACATTCCAAGTTACTCAAGAGTCCTCTCCAATACCACAGTTCAAAAGCATCAATTCTTTGGTGTTCAGCTTTCTTCACAGTCCCACTCTCAGAGTACCATAGTTCTTTTTTGTCTCTATTTTTAATTTTTCATAATTTGTGTTTTGGAGATCTTTTTCCAGTTCATTTTATTCTTCATAAAAGGTTTATATGAAGAAGGACCTATTTGCTTAGTTTAGGGTCTAGGCAGGTAAGATGCACTGCCCATGCAATATTAATGACTGTATTAGTTCATTTGTGCTCCATACGTGCCCTGGCCATCCTATTAGGATGCTAGAGGAGTCCAGGCTTAGCTACCTAGAATGGAATGCCATTTAGGTACATCTGAACCAAGGACTTTGGGTTGGAAACTCTCCTACAAACCCTAAATGAAGCTCTTGGTGATTACCTTCAGTGCTCCATGCAGGGGTGCATCAACTCTAAGCAGCAAAGTCAGGACTGAGTGCTCCGAGTGAGAAGACAGCGATGGATGGATGGATGAGAAACAGGTAGCACCTCTATCACCATCTACAAATGCACAGACCTTCCAAGGTGAATCTGCTGTAGCGTTAAATTCTCCACATCAAAAACGAAACTTCAAAAACCTCCATCTAAAAGCCTACTTTTGCATATCGGGAACAGTGAAAGAATGATGAAGGGTAATTAGCTTGAGAAAATTTGATTTTAAATCACCAAACATCTCGAAACACTCAACATTTTTTATAGCTATAACAGTGAGGAGAGAAAACATTTCATTTCTAAATGGCAAAGGAGGCAAGGTTTTGGGGCAGTGCATTCACAGAGTGCGACATTTAGGCAACACAAATGATTCCAAGTGTTTTGTGACTGAATGTTAACATTTCTATGAGAAGAAATACCAGCAAATGCAAATATCTTTTATTTTTATGACTTGGCCCCGAAAATGCTTGGATCTACAGATCATTAATCTTTTTTTCTTCAGTTTTGGAGTCATAAATTGGAAAGATAGCTGTATTTCCTCACTGGGAAAAGAATCCCAGACTCAGGAATTAGAGGGGACGCAGGATGGATTCTGGGTTACATTGGCCTCAAAAGGTTCGTAACACTGTAATTTCCGCTTTGTCTTCAGTCTTTTCAGTTGCTGCTTTGGAGCATTTTTCAGTCATGTGGAAGCACTTGAGATCCAAACATGAAGCAGGCAGGTCCATGATTAAGTGCATGATGTAGGGTGGGAGGGAAGAGGGAATTCCACTGCTGCCTCCTTATTTGCCACTCACAGAGCACTCCTTGAGGCTGTTCCCACCTGAAGTCAATGTCCCGCCCTTTAGGACCACCTCAACTCTCATATGACATGAGTAGTACCTTCAGAGTTCACACACACCGTCCTAAATGACTGGCCTGAGCCTCATCCCTCGTTCATTCATTCCCTCATCCAGTTGCCACATTGGCACTTTCCGTAAGCCTTGCCTCTTTTCTTGTCCCGCTTTTCATGGCTTAGATCTGCAGTTAAGCATCTGCACTCACTTCCACTTTTCTACCCATATCCATGGCTCCTCTGTGATCCCAGGAGCCTTCCAGATGCATTTTTCTCCTAGTCAGTATAGTCACGGTTCTTGGTTTTTATCTCTGGGCATCCACAGCCTTGCCTCACACTCTCTCTCAGTGGTCAACCACAGACCCATGAAAATGTGCAGGAGGCACCAGTATTTGCACCAAGGATGAGCTGCAGGCTGTTAACAATTTGCCCAGATAGCCTAAAAGCCAGTGCTTAACCCTCAATCCATCTTAGTATGGCAGCAAGACTGCAAATGTTTATGACTTATAAGAGGATGGTGTTCAGATATGGTTAAAATTTAAAACGGAAGGAGAACCTTAAGCAATCTGACAGGCCCATTTTGTAATCTACAGTTCATAGACTTAACCAAGGCACACAGAGGAATTAGGAAGGGTGATCATCAGTGACACAAGTGCTTCCTCTGAAATGAGTCCCATCCTGAGAGGGCTGCTCCCAGCTGTGACGTCCCCCAGCCTCAGCTGGGCCTTCTCACACTGAGTTTTTGCCCCTACACACTTTCCACTCCAGCTTGGCTTTATGATTATTGATTTTAAAAGTTCTAATTTGTATAGCATTTCTGGATGTCTGAACACTATTTACTAATTTATCCTAGTTAATAAATACCATTTGTATTCTATCAGCAGTAATGGTTATAAATATAAAACAAAATTGATATAGAAAAGTACTTATTGAAGGGCTAGGTATGCTAACAATATATCAAAAATAAGAAAAATGTCAAAATATGGGGTAATGCAAGTGAATTATAAACTGTATTCTCAATAATACTTATTGGACAGTATTTATAACTGACTTGCAAAATGAATTCTATTATGATAAAAAAATATACAATAAAATGTTTGGAAGTGTTGCAGCTATGTAAAACATGCACCAGCAAACAAAATGAAATAAAAGTTTCATTAGTGACAATAATGGTGGGATTTGACAATATTTTAAAATTTAGTTTTATAAATATAATAATATGTAATTAGAAAATGTATGTTTCAAAACAAAAAATCAAAACCAAAAGGTCTTGCCTAAGCATCAGACTACTGGCATAATTGTCAGCATAGGAGTCAGCTTCATTGTTGTTTACTCAGAACGGCATCTGTTTTAAAAATATATTCAATAACACAGTATATATACTTCTAAACACACTACAATTTTCTTTACTAAAAGGAATCACACATAGTAGAATTTATCCAAATTCCATAAGCTGTATCAACAGCCAAACTAGCAAGTATCCATATGTGAATTCCCAAGTGTTTTGCATTTTTGTGACCTTGATAGAGGTAGGAAATCACCCCAAAACAATACCTCAGAGGGCTCCAGGAATATATATACACCACCTTATTCTTCTGCCTTTCTCTGGTTTTCTGCAAAACTCACCATTAGCTGAACTCTGCTAGAAGTTAGTTCAGTAAGGGGCAGTGAGCACAATCTATACAACACAGTTAATACAACACAGACTGCAGAGAGTGGGAGTTAATTTGTGGTAACAAATGGGGACGGTTTATCAAAATGACTAACATTTCTTTGAAACACTTGGGACAAATATATTGCCCAGCTTTTATGTTAATCTTGTGTTACACATTCAACTGGCTTTATCTAGTCAAGCACTGTGCTAAAAACCCACAGGACAGCCTTCCCTAAAGCTGTCCTGTAATACATGACCCAAAGGAAAATGGAATGGTGCTCCCTGAAATCAAATCTCTTGAGGGTGGAGAAGGAAGGACTGAACCACGGGAGCTTAATGTTCTTCCCCAAACATGCTGAGCATACATGATTTTCCTTCCTAAGGATAAGGGGCAATGAACTTGAGACTGACTTGACCATTGGGTTATAACAGGGACACACAAACCCCTGCATTGTAAAGGAGTGAGTCCCTGTGAACATCAAGCTGTCTATAGGTGATTTTCATGCACTGATGTTGATTTCTGACTTTGGGAGCTTCCCGAGTGAGAGCTGAAACTGGCCCTTATACACAGAGGACAAGCAGAGACCTAAAGAAGAGGCAGACTCTCCAGATGAGTAGGTGGCAGATTTCATAAGTAGAGAACTTAATTATGAGGCTTATCTTTGTGCCTCAAGATGAGTAGTCCCTACACCTGCTTGCCAAAATCTTCAAGTTGATATAGAGTACTTCACAGGCTTCAGTCATGTTAGATGATCTCAACAAAACATTACTCTCTCTAGGTTGTGTCCTTGAAACAGCTCCAGCTGTGGCAACAGTGGGCAGAGCATACATTTCAAGGACAGAGGAGGGGTGAAGAGCCTCTGATTGCTGGGGCCCAGCAGTCAATGTCCTCTCAATGACTGCCTTCAGCGATTCTGCAAGTGTCCACTTCCCCATCCTCTTTCACCTGATGATTTTAGCTCCCATTGACAATCTTTGCCTTGAACAAATTCTCCCTAATGGGAAACTTCTACTGCCGCAAAGCTATAATCTGAATTGCCTACATTTGTTAGTTCTCATTCTTAATATCTGGTACTACTTGGATTCCATGGATAAAGACATTTTCCTTTGAATTACTAACTTTTAAAGTATAAAATAATAAACAAACCATTATTATTCTTTTCTACTTTTTACACAGCATTAATATTTGAATACTTCTGTGGGCAAAATACTCATTTTCCTTGCTGCATGAGAATTTGACCTTCAGTTAATTTCTTTGCTGTGTTTTCCTGAAAACAGATAAAGAAGGTAAGTTACTGAGGGATATTGCTTATAGTAAAAATGACTTTCATCAGCACATTGCGTCTGGCCTCAGAGAACAGCGAGTATATGATAGGAAGCTGTGTCAGTTGCTTCCCTAGTTACTGTCACTCTTGGAAATGAACCTTTCCAGGGAAACCATGGGATCTATGTCTATGGAGCTCTTCCACGTGTAATTATCCCCTAGCACCGGAACTGTCTCATGTGTGCCTGCAGACTCCCATTCAAGACCAAAGCCCAGGGTACCCTGCAGGTGAGTGCCAATCCCATTTCATACCCCACCAGCAGGCTGGTGTCATGGCTGGCCTCATGGCTGGCCTGTTACACTCTGGTGAATCTGGTCATGTAGTTTAGCCTATGATCTTTTTAGGGCCCTGCAGATCCTCCCTGTACTCACCTCCGTCCATACCAGAGTTGCATCTCTCTGACAAACTCTGGCTCCTCTCAGCAGAGAAACAGGATTAGAAGAAGAAAGGTGGGCTGCAGGATTGTTATTTCTCTCCCATTTGGGTGTCATGGCTTCCAGGCCTTTCCTTCGAGTACAAACTATATAATTTCAGAAACTCTCAAATGTGTAATAAAAATTCAAATTAAGTTGGGAGATTTGGCATAAGTTCTTTAGCATTATACTTGTAGCTTTTCTCTCTATACTGATAACAGTAACACAGTCACTAATTTACTTGCTGCTATTCAGCCACTAAGCCATGTCCAACTCTCTGTGACCCCATGGACCCCAGATCCTCTGTCCTGTCCAACTCTCTGTGACCCCATGGACCCCAGATCTTCTGTCCATGGGATTTCACAGGCAAGAATACTGGAGTGGATTGTCATTTCCTTCTCCAGGGGAGCCTTCCTGGATCAGGGATTTGACCTAGGTCTACTGTGTTGGCTGGAGGATGCTTTACCACTGGTACCATATACTATAAAAAATATTCAAAACAATGATAGCAGTCATTCTAATAATAATGACTACAGAAAATACAGTGTGATTTATTATTACTGTTCTTTTGTCCCTTAGTGTGTATACCACTAACTTGTCATAAATGTAGTTTATGTTTTAGAGCAACAAAAGAAATCCTTTCCTCCCTATAGTTATTACAATAAAATAATTTAATATAAAATATTCTTTTTTAAATTTGTGCTCATTTTAAAAATTTTATTATTATTTTTTTACTTTATAATATTGTATTTGTTTTGCCATACATCAACATGAATCTGCCACGAGTGTACACGTGTTCCCAGTCCTGAACCCCCCTCCTACCTCCCTCCCCATACCATCCCTCTGGGTCATCCCAGTGCACCAGCCCCAAGCATCTTATATCCTGCATTGAACCTAGACTGGCAATTCGTCTCTTATATGATATTATACATGTTTCAGTGCCATTCTCCCAAATCATCCCACCCTCTCCCTCTCCCACAGAGTCCAAAAGACAGTTCTATACATCTGTGTCTCTTTTGCTGTCTCACATACAGGGTCATCATTACCATCTTTCTAAATTCCATATACATGCATTAGTATACTGTATTGGTGTTTTTCTTTCTGGCTTACTTCACTTATATAATCAGCTCCAGTTTCATCCACCTCATTTTTTTGATTTGCATCTAATTTAATTTTTAAACTGCTAAAACATTTTTGTAACTCAGTAGCAAAACTATGTCAAAAATGTATGTTCAAAGAAGCCTTAAGCTCATTCTTTCTGCTGCTTTTTCTTAACAATTTTGTTTAGTTATTTTCTTTTAATGTTTATGCCATTCTCCCAAATCATCCCACCCTCTCCCTCTCCCACAGAGTCCAAAAGACAGTTCTATACATCTGTGTCTCTTTTGCTGTCTCACATACAGGGTCATCATTACCATCTTTCTAAATTCCATATACATGCATTAGTATACTGTATTGGTGTTTTTCTTTCTGGCTTACTTCACTTATATAATCAGCTCCAGTTTCATCCACCTCATTTTTTTGATTTGCATCTAATTTAATTTTTAAACTGCTAAAACATTTTTGTAACTCAGTAGCAAAACTATGTCAAAAATGTATGTTCAAAGAAGCCTTAAGCTCATTCTTTCTGCTGCTTTTTCTTAACAATTTTGTTTAGTTATTTTCTTTTAATGTTTCATTTTGTGTAATAAATACATTATTATGTATATATTTTATTTATGTATTTTAAATTCTTCTTATACAAAATATGCTATATTGCTTCTGTGATTTTAAAAATTTTCCATGTAATAATGTTTCTTTATAGGGATATGGCAATAGTCTGAGCATAGAACAGGGCATTGTAAACAATATTGCCACTGAGATGGAGTCTCTAAAGAACTTCTGTAGTGCCAACATTTGGATTATAAAAGAGGTTCACAAAATTATTCATCAAATATAAGTTGATTAAATAATTTAAATACATACACATGCAAATATGTATGCATACATATATGTTTTAAAACTATTTCTTCCCTCTTGTATTTAATCTTTCTAAATTGAAATCTCTGTGAGGATAGGATAATGTCCTCACAGTTACATGCTGTTAGGCATGACCAATGCCTAAAAATTCACTAATGCAAAAAAAAAGGATTTCATATAAAATTGTGGAATGAAGGATAGATTTCCACAGAAGAGCACATGTTAAGCAAAATTCATAAAATGGAGGAAAAAGCAACCAAGTAGAGGGAAGAGTTTCTGCCCTTCAGTTCAGCTCATAAATGGAACGGAGATTCTCTGCTTTTCCAGCACCAAAACTTCCACTGTCTTTCTCAACATAGTGTATGAGCCAGTCTTTGGGGGACATATCACTTCAAACCAGTGTCACAAGAGAGTGTAACGTAGAGTAATGAAGTAAACTGACTCTGAAATCAGATGGACAGCCATTTAATTCTCAGCTGTTGCTATGTGGCAATGATAAACCCTAAGCAATTATTGAAGTTTTACTTTTTGTATATTTCAGTGGAGATAGTAATTAAGAATTATAGAGCAGAAATAATATGTATAATATTAACATAAATATTATACAAAATTTGTTACCTAAACGCAATTTATATATTTGTATATGTTATGTAAATCTTCTATAAATATTGATGTTATGCAATGTCTGCTGCATTCTTATTAGAAAAAGAGCTGAGTCAAATATATTACCGAGTGATTATGGAATTTGAGGGCTTGATCTATGTGCTCTGTTAATGATGGAATCATCAAGGAACAAAAGACTTGCCAGTGGTCCAACTGAAGTCCATCAAAGCTCTCTGAGCACGGTTATCAGTGGAGAATGTAGAAGTGAGCTGATGAAGGTAGATTTGAAGGACTTGAACACAATATTTTGCTCACTTTGGGTTACTTATGTAATTTGAATGATTTTTTTCTCTTTTATTTAACTTATATTTTTATTGAAAGATAATTCTTTACAGAATTTTGTTGTTTTCTGCCAAACCTCAACATGAATTGGCAGTCACTATACATATGTCCACTCCCTTTTGTACCTCCCTCCCATCTCACACCCCATCCCACCCCTCTAGATTGATACAGAGCCACTGTTTGAGTTTCCTGAGGATACAGCAGATTCCCACTGGCTATCTATTTTACATATGGCACTATGTTTCCATGTTACTCTTTCCAAACATCTCACCATCTCTCCCTTTTTCCCATGTCCATACGTCTACTCTCTATGTCTTTTCTCCATTGCTGCCCTGAAAATAAATTCTTCAGTACCATTTTTCTAGATTCTGCATATATGCATTAGAATATGATATTTATCTTTCTCTTTCTGACTCACTTTTCTCTGTATAATAGGTTCTGGGTTCGTCCACTTCATCAGAATTGATTCAACTGTGTTCCTTTTTAAGGCTGAGTAATATTCTATTGTGTATATTGACCACAACATTTTATCTATTCATCTATCAATGGACATCTAGGTTGCTTCCAGGTTCTAGCTATTGTAAATAGTGCTGCAGTGAACAATGGGATATTTGTGTCTGTTTCAAATTTTGGGTTCCTCAGTGTATATGCCTAAGAGTGGGATTGCTGGGTCATATGGTGATTTTATTCTTAGTTATTTTAAGGAATTTCCATATCGTCTTCCCTAATGGCTATATCAATTTATGTTCCCACCAACATTGCAAGATTGTTCCCTTTACTCCACGTCCTCTCCAGCATTTAATGTTTGTAGACTTTTTGACAATGGCCATGCTGACCTCTGTGAGGTGATATCTCATTGTGGTTTTGATTTGCATTTCTCTAATAATGAGTGATGTTAAGCATTTTTTTCATGTGTTTGTTAGCCATCCATACGTCTTCTTTGGCGAAATGTCTGTTTAAGTCTTTTTGCAACTTTCTGATTGTGTTGTTTGTTTTTCTGGCATTGAGTTCTATGAGCTACTTGTATATTCAGCAAGTTAATCCTTTGTCAGTTATTTCATTTGCTATTATTTTCTCCCATTCTGAGGTTTTTATTTTCACCTTGCTTATAGTTTTCTTTGCCATGCAAAAGCTTTTAAGTTTAATCAGGTCCCACTTATTTACTTTTGTTTTTATTTCTTTTAGGAGGTGGGTCATAGAGGATCTTGCTTTGATTTATGCCATCGAGTGTTCTGTCTATTTTTCTCTAAGAGTTTTATAGTTTCTGGTCTTACATTTAGGTCTTTAATCCATTTTGAGCTTATCTTTGTGTATGGTGTTAGGAAGTGTTCTAATTTCATTCTTCTACATGTAGCTGTCCAGTCTTCCCAGCACCATTTATTGAAGAGGCTGTCTTTGCCCTGTTGTATATTCTTGTCTCCTTTGTCAAAAATAAGTTACCCATAGGTGTATGGGTTTATTTCTGGGCTTTCTATCTTGCTCCATTGGTCTATATTTCTGTTTTTGTTTCAGTACCATACTGTCTTGATGACCATAGCTTTGTAGTATAATCTGAAGTCAGGAAGGCTGATTCTTCCAGCTCCACTTTTCTTTCTCAAGACTGCTTTGGCTATTCGGGGTCTTTTGTGTTTCCATATGAATTGTGAAATTTTTTGTTCTAGTTCTGTGAAAAATACCATTGGTAATTTGATAGGGGTCTCACTGAACCTGTAGATTGCATTTGGTGGTATACTAATTTTCACAATATTGATTCTTCCTACCCAGGAACATGGAATCTCTTTCCATCTGTTAATGTCTTCTTTGATTTCTTTCTTTAGTGTCTTACAGTTTTCTGTGTACAGTTCTTTTGTCTCCTTAGGTAAATTTATTTCTAGATATTTAATTATTTTTGTTGCAATAGTGAATGAGATTGATTCCTTAATTTTTTCTGATATTTCATTGTTTGCATATAAAAATGCAAGTGATTTCTGTGTATTGATTTTGTATCCTGAAACTTTGCTAAATTCACTGATTAGCTCTGATAATTCTGTGACACTATCTTTAGGGTTTTCTATGTACAGTATCATGTCAACTCTCATGCAAACAGTGAGAGCTTTACTTCTTTTCTGATCTGGATTCCTTTTATTTATTTTCTTCTCTAATTGCTGTAGCTAGGACTTCCAGAACTATGCTGAATAATAGTGGTAAAAGTGAACACCCTTGTCTTGTTCCTGACCTTAGGGGAATGCTTTCAGTTTTTCATCATTGAGAATAATCGTTGTTATAGGCTTATCATATATGGCCTTTACTATGTTTAGGTCAGTTCCTTCTATGCCCATGTTTTGAAGAATTTTAATCATAAACGGTTGATGAATTTTGTCAATGACTTTTTCAGCATCTATTGAGACTATCATGTGGTTTTTATCTCGATTTGTTAATATGATGTATCACATTGATTGATTTGCATATATTGAAGAATCCTTGCATTCCTGGAATAAACCCAACTTGATCATAGTGAATGAGCTTTTTAATGTGTTGCTGAATTGTTTGCTAAAATTTTGTTGAGGATTTCTGCATTTTTATTTATCAGTGATATTGGCCTATAGTTTTCTTTTTGTGTGTTGTCTTTGTCTGGTTTTGGTATCAGGGTGACAGTGGCCTTGTAGAATGACCTTGGAAGTGTTCCTTCTTCTGAAATTTTTTGAAAGAGTTTTAGAAGAATAGGCATTAGCTCTTCTCTAAATGTTTGATATAATTCTGTAAAGCCATCCAGTGCTGGGCTTTTGTTATTTGGGGAGATTTTTAATCACAGCTTCAATTTCAGTGCTTGTAGTTGGGCACTTGTAGATAATTTCTATTTCATCCTGGTTCAGTCTTGGAAGATTAAACTTTTCTAAGAATCTGTCCATTTCTTCCAGAATATCCAACTTATTGCCATATAGTTGTTCATAATAGTCTCTTATAATCCCTTGTATTTCTGCATTGTCTCCTGTAACCTCTCCTTTTTCATTTCTAATTGTGTTTATTTGATTCTTCTCTCTTTTTTTCTTGATGATCCTAGCTAAAGACTTGTCAATTCTGTTTATCTTCTCAAAGAACCAGTTTCTAGTTTTATTCATCTTTGCTATTATTTCTTTCCTTTCTTTTTCATTTATTTTTGCTCAGATCTTTATGATTTCTTTCCTTCTACTAATTTTGAGGGTTTTTTGTTCTTCTTTTTCCAGTTGTATTAGGTGTAAAGTTAGGTTGTCTATTTGATGCTTTTCTTTTTTCTTGAGGTTGGATTTTATTGCTATAAACTCCCCTCTTAGACCTCTGTTCACTGCATCCCATAGGTTTTGAGTTGTCGTGTTTCATTATCATTTGTTTCTTTAAAATTTTTTTATTTCCCTTTTTACTTCTTCAGTAACCTGTTGGTTATTTAGAAAAGTATTGTTTAATCCTCCCTGTGTTTGTGTTTCTTACAGTTTCTTTCTTGTAATTGATATCTAGTCTCATAGCATTGTGATCGGAGAAGATGCTTGATATGATTTCAATTTTTTTAAATTTGCTGAGGTTTGATTTGTGACCCAAGATGTGGTCTATTCCTGAGAATGTTCCATGTGCACTTGAGAAGAGGGTACATTTGGATGGAATGTCCTGAAGATATCAATGAGATTCATCTCATCTAATGTATCATTTAATATGTGTGTTTCCTTGTTAATTTTCTTTTTTGATAATCTGTCCATTGGTGTGAATGGCATGTTAAAATCTCCTACTTTTATTGTGTTATGGTTAGTTTCTGCATTTATGTCTGTTAGTGTTTGTCTTATGTATTGACATGCTCCTATGTTGGGTGCATAGATATTTACAGTTGTTATGTCTTCCTCTTGGGTTGATCCCTTGATCATTTTGTAGTGTCCTTCCTTATCTCTTGCAATCTTCTTAATTTAAGGTCTATTTTGTCAAATATGAGGATTGCTATCTAGCTTTCTTTTGCTTCCCATTTGCATGGAATATATTTTTCCATCCCCTCACTTTCAGTCTATGTATGTCTTTAGGTCTGAAGTGGGTTTCTTGTAGCCAGCATATACATGGGTCTTGTTTTTGTATCCATTCAACCAGCCTGTGTCTTTTGGTTGGAGCATTTAACTCATTTACATTTAAAGTAATTATTGATATATATGTTCCTATTGCCATTTTCTTAATTGTTAGGGGTTGGTTTTGTACCTCTTCTTTCTTCTCTTGTATTTCTTGCCTACATGAGTCCCTTTACCATTTGGTGTAAAGCTGATTTGGTGCTAGTGAATTCTTTTAACTTTTGCTTGTCTGAAAAGCTTTCTGTTTCTTCATCAATTCTGAATGAGATCAATGTAGGTAGTGTAATCTTGGCTGTATATTTTTTTCCCTTTAAATACTTTAAATACATCCTGCCATTCTCTTCTGGCCTGCAGAGTTTCTGCTGAAAGATCAACTGTTAAGAATATGGGTTTTCCAGTGTATGTTACTTGTTGCTTTTCCCTTGTTGCTTTTAATATTCTTTCTTTGTGTTTAGTATTTATTTGTTTGATTAGTATGTGTCTTGGAGTGTATCTCCTAGGGTTTATCCTGTATGGGACTCTCTGTGCTTCTTGGACTGGATTGACATTCCTTTTCCATGTTGGGGAAATTTTCAGCTATAATATCTTCAAAAATTTTCTCATACCCTTTCTTTTTATCTTTTTCTGGGACCCCTATAATTTGAATGTTAGTGTGTTTGATATTGCCTCAGAGGTCTCTGGGTCATTCCTCAGTTCTTTTCATTCTTTTTAGTTTATTCTGGCCTTCCAAAGTTATTTCCAGCATTTTGTCTTCCACCTCACTGATTCATTCTTCTGCTTCAGATATTCTGCTATTGATTCCTTCTAGAGTAGTTTTAATTTCAGTAATTGTGTTGTTTGTCTCTGTATGTTTAATTCTCCTAGGTCTTTGTTAATTATCTTGCCTTTTCTCCATTTTGTTTTCAAGGATTTTGATCATCTTTACTACCATTATTCTGAATTCTTTTTCAGGTAGCTTGCCTATTTCCTCTTGATTTATTTGGACTTCTGTGTTTCCAGTTTGTCCCTTCATCTGTGTAGTATTTTTCTGCCTTTTCATTTTTTTAAACTTATTGATTTAAGTTTTCTTTTTATCAGACTTCAATGTTGAATTCTTTATTCCCTTTGGCTTATGCCCTCCTAAGATTGATCCAGTGGTTTGTGTAAGCTTCATATAGGGTAAGATTTGTGCTGAGTTTTTGTTTGTTTGTTTATCTTTCCTTTGATGATTGGGTTTGTATTTTTGTTTTGCTTGATGTTTAGATGAGGCATCCTGGACAGGGTGCTACTGGTGGTTAGGTTAGCTGGGTCTTGTATTCAAGTGGTTTCCTTTGTTTGAGTTCTCACTATTTGATACTCCCTAGGATTAGTTCTCTGGTAGCCTATGGTCTTGGAGTCAGTGTTCCCACTCCAAAGACTCAGGGTTTGATCTTTGGTCAGGAACAAATAATCCACAAATGGTTTGTTATGGCATTACATGACATTAAAACAAATATCCCAAAACAAGAAACCAAAGATAAACCCCAGACAAATGGCAATTACAAAATCAGGCAAATAATAATTGAAATAATGGAATATATGCATATACATATGCAACCCATGAGCAAAGTGAAACTAGTCCAACAAAAATAAAGTACAATAGATTGACCCAGTGAACAAAGTAAATCAAAAATTATCTACCATTTAAGAACAATACTAACTACAGCACAAATTGGAAAACAGAACTAAAGCAAGGTGCCGACTGGAGAATAAAGTAATGAAAATAAAATGAACAAATATGCTGAGAGGAAAGGAAAAAAAGAAAAGAAATCAAGAATAGAAAAGAAAGAAAAGACAAAAATGGAAGAAGAAAGAAAAAAGAAAAAAAGGAAAGCTCCACAGAACTGCAAAAGCCTGACTTGGAAGCAGGGATTTATAGCAACAATAAAAGATGTGACTGAATGTACACATATACATATACACCCATAAGCAAACTCAAAAGAGCCCAGCAAAATAAAGTGCAATAGATTGACCCGCAACAAAGGAAACCAAAAATTATATCTACCAGAATGAAACTAACTAAAACACAAACTGGAAAATAAAGCTAAGGTGCCAATTGGGGAATAAAGCAATGAAAATAAAACTAACAAAATGTTCAGAAGAAAAGAAAGAAAGAATAGATATGCAAAGTTAAATAGAGGCAAGTAAAGAACATTTATATGTATTAAAGATTAACTGAAAGGGGAAATGGACAGTAGAAAAAGCAAACAAAGGAATAAATTTAGAAAAAATAATAATAGGTTTAATAAATTATAATTTTTAAAAAGAGAGAGAGAAAGCTTCACAGAGCTGCAAAAGCCCCGTGTAGAGGCAGAGGTTTACAACAACAATTAAAAATGTTACTGAGGAAACAGAAAAGCTCAAAAGCTTAATTAGATTTAAAATTGCCAATAAAATCAGCAACTACAACAGAGGGGAGGAAAAGGGGGGAAAAAGAGAAAAAATTTCAGAAGAATCTACAGAACAAGTCAAACATAAGAATAATAATGTTTTTCCTGAGTCTCTGCTGTCAGAGTCCTTTCTCTTGCTGTGAGTCAGTCCACCGCACCTCCCTACAGTGCCCTCCAGCACTGTGCTGGCCTCTGGACCTGCTGTGGGGGCTGCTCAGATTCTGATCTGGTCCTCCTCCTTTGTGTTCTTGCCTCCAGTGTCCACAGCTCTCAGAACTAGTGTATTTTCTTTTATGGGAGCTCTCAATGACCTTTTATATATTCCATAGACACAGAGTCTGCCTAGTTGATATTGTGGATTTAATCTTCAGCTTGTACAGCTGGTGGGAAGGTTTTGGGTCTTCCTTAGGCACACTGCCCTTGGGTTTCAAGTGTGGTTTTATTTCCACCTCTGCATGCGGGTTGTCCACTGGGGTTTGCTCCTGGGGCTGCCCTGGAGGACTTGGGCTGCCCCTGTGAGGGCCAGGTGTGGAGGTGGTGCAGCTGCATGGCTCACAGGGGTTCTGGCAGCACCAGGTACTCAGGGGAGTTGGCAGCTAGGGCAGCAGGAAATATAGTGCTCTAGAAGGGTATGGCAACCAGTACTGGCCAATACGCTCCAGTGTTCTTTGGTGAAGAATCCGCCTCCCTGACAGAAAAGCCTCGCAGGCCACAGTCTACAGAGTCGCAACGAGTTGGACACAACTGAAGCAACCCTGAGGGTATAGACACAAGACTGTGTGTGTGTTGCAGCTCTGCCCCAGTGAGAGCTGAGCATCAAGGTGGCACAGCTGCCTGAATTGTGGGGACCCTGGCGGCGCCAAGTGTGCAGGGACACAGACTGCTTCCACTTCAGGAGTCATGGACCTCTCAGAGTCTTTTTTTCCAGCCTCTGGTAGCTGTTGATCAGAAGGCCTCTTTGGCCAGTCTTTCTGTAGCTCTGCCCATTCAGGCACTTAGAGGGCTCCCTTGCCCGGATACTTCTCTGTTGTTCTGTACATCAGGCACATAGAGGGGGCCCCTTGGCTGGGGTCCTACTCTGTAGACTGGTGCATCAGGCACTTAGAGGAGCAGCCTGGGTGTGGTCCTGGTATGTAGTTCAATGTGTCAGGAGTCTGATATGCCAGCCTCTCTATCATACAGTTGCCAATGCTGGCCTCTTCAAAGACCAGCCTAGGTCCCATCTACCAAGAGGGATTTCACCCCAAATGAAAGGCCCTTTACTTGAGTTTCAAAAGCCAGTGCACAAGAGCACAACCGAGATCTCTGACTCAGCAGAAACTCGGTATTGCCTCCACGTGGGCAGCCTCCTTGGATTGCAACGGATGACTAGAAGGTCTGCCCTTGGCAATGGTCAGCAGAACTCTTGAATGACTTATTTAAAGAAAAAAAAGAACCTGGAATAACAGAATTTCTTGGAGGAATTAAGAATGGTCTGCATGGATTTGTTTTTGTTGTCTCAACCTAATAAAAAATAAGCCAAGGTCACTGCAACCCCATTTACTGCAAGTCCTCAAATCCCTCTTACTCCACTCCATGACTTTTTGTATACATTTTACCTCAGATTTTCCCCCCATAGCTTGTTGACAGAACCTGTCTCCTTTGATCAAAATTTCATAATTGTTACATTTCTTATCATAAGTCTCTTGTCTTAATGTCATAAATGTCTTGTAAAGGAAAGCCTTAACTTCACAAAATGAGTCCATAGCAATAGCAGCATTTGTCATCAACATAAATTGCCAGTTATCATTGGCTGCTTCTTCCTCCCATTGTGGGAGACACAGGTATTGACTTTAAATTTCAAGGAAAATGACTGCTTGGAATTATGTTCAGATGTTGGCATTTGCAATAGCGTAGACCTTTGACATTTGCAGACTTAGTATTCCAGGTTTTGTTTATTCATAAACCAATATGTCATGGGATTTGTAATTTTGCTGAGGCATGAAGTTGAATCTTGCCTAGTGCAAAGGCTGGAATAAACCCTTGGTATGATACAAACTTTGTTCCTTTTTGAGAAATGATACTTAAAAGTCAACTTGGTTTTGTGGTATGAGGAAATATTGGATGTTTGCAACTCTTATGTTGAATTGCTTAAGACATTCAAATGAACTTTTCTGTAATTCTTAACAATAATTCATCTATGAATCTTAATAATCCTTATGAATGAAAGAACAATGTGTTGTCTATGAAATGACAATAACTTGCTATTTAACTTTAGGACATTCAGTTATTTCTGGGAGACAGGAAGACTTTGGGGAGGGAGCCAGGGGCTACAAGTAAAGAGACTTACAGACCATGTTAAGAATTCATATTAATTCTTCCTGCAAGCAAAGCTGTACTCAGATGACTGAGGATAATTAATGCCAGAGTTCTATATCTGATGAATTATATCTTTGTCATTTACTGCCTCAATTTTCCTCCTACCTTGAACATGTTCTCATATGTCAAGTAAGTCATTTCACTGTTTTACAGTAGAGCTCTGACTCCATAATATCTGTCTCATTGTCTTAAATTATAAAATTGCAGCCTATAAATTTCAGATTTAGTCATCTCCATGCGAGTTGTCTAGATACTTCTTTCTGTTAAAAAAAAAAAAAATCCTGGAACTGCACTTATTTCCCTTCCAAGTGGAAAATTTTTTCCTACTGGAGAATGCCTAGTTTTCATGCTTCTGTTCAAACGGTTTTTTGTAAACTTTTGCAACTATGGGCACTATAGTAATATCTAATTTGGTGTCACAGGAGAAAATTCACCAGAGTGTCAAAGTTTTTATTGCTTTTGGAAGCCAACTTTTCTGATTCTCTTGTTACTATGGCTTTACTCTCACCAACTGGAGTGTCTTCAAATAGAATAGAAATGCCCACTGTGAACAGCCTGTGAGGATTAACTGAGAATTTATTATTAGAACAGGGCTTGATACAAGGAGCTCAGGAAGTTTTAGATTACTTCTGCTAATCCACAACACCACCTCCCTGGACTCGGCTATAAAACACTGTGTGGAGGGATGGCGTCTTTCTCATCTTTGAGTCCTGCAGTGTCCAGCACAGCATAACAAATATATGTGCTGTGTCCAGGATATGTGCCCAATACAAACGTGTTTGGATGATCAACTGTCATCTTCCATAAGAGGCATTCCATAAATTCTGGCTTCGTTAAAGATGTCTTCATTCAAACACAATCTCCCATAAAATGTTCTGTTTCAAGCCAAAGTTTGACAATTTTCTCAGGAATAGACTTTTGATTAGCTGTTGAGATTCACACAAAGTGTAATGATAAAATTCTGTATGTTTGAATTGTAACTCTTGATAATAAAATCACTACCATTATATACTAGTCCATTCAAAACACCGTGGCTAATTAGGTTCACACACCTGACAGATGGTTTTTCCTCTCCTAAATTGATTAAAAGCAATTTAATTACAGACAAAAGAATTCACATCTAATTCAGGAAACAAATATGAAATTGATTCATCTGATGAAAGCACAGCTATAACTTGTCATCTGAATATAGAGTGAGTGTGGTATACTTCTTCTAAAGTACAAAATACTTAAAGAAAAAAATCATCAACTGATTCATCAACACATGTCTTAATAATTAATTGTATACTACAGAGGAAAATGTCAAAATATACATTTTAAGTGGATACTGCTGGTTTCAACCAATTATTAATTTAATGGATGTTTAGGTTAAAATACCAGTTCAGCTGCTTACTTGATATGAAACATCAGGCAAGTTATTTAAATACCCCAGTTTTATCATTTATAAAATGGGACTAATTATGATTCCTTTCACAAGGATTGTTAGGAACATTTGGTGAGACATTGAGGAATCTAAGGTTCTAAGCAGAACACATCAGAAATAGGTTGTCACTTACTGCTTTTTTACTTAATTATTATTCCTATGACTAAGATAATATTTATGAGCAGGTTTACTTTCTAGAAGTAATGTCATTAATAAACAAAACTTATCAGTGATCCTGAAATATATATGCAGAATAAAAAGTACAATGGAACATACTGATGCCCTCAAGGAAATAAAACCAGTGGAAAATAAAGTCAGACATTATATAAATATTGATGGTGAGATAAGATCAGAACCCAGAGGTACATACTAAGGAGACCAACTTGACAGTCAGTTGAACAGGGAGCACCAGAAACATCTACCTGGAGGAGTGACACCTAAGCTGTATTTTGAAGGGAAGGAAAGTATTAGGCCCCAAAACAGGAAATGGGAAAGGGTTCGCCAGGGATAAAAAAGGGGTAAGTTTGAGGGCACAGGTGCATAAGGGTTTTAGGCTTTTCGTGAACAGAATGTAGGTTAGTGCTGTCTGAGTACTAGGTAGGCAGATAAGATACGGTTAAGAATTTCCATTCTATGGGAGCTATAGCTAAAGCATTGAGATAAATAAACTCCAAATAGCTCTGGCTGATACAGACAGAATGTAGCTAGGATAGGGGTGCTTGGATCTCTTAGTTCTCTTAACTTAAGACAAGGTTGAGAATGATATCCCTTAGAACATTTGGGTCAATATAGTTGAGATGAGTTGACTTGAGGACCTAGGATTAGGAAAACAGTGTTCCACAACAGAAGGTGCGATGGAAAGTGTCCTGGGCTTCCTCAACTGTCAGTCGCTCTTCAGACTGTGCCACATTCAGGCTGAGAACAGACCCATGTTTTAGTGAGAGTTGGCAAGATATGGACCTTCCAGAAAACACAGATGTAGCATCTGTGAGCAGCTGCTCTGCAAACTTCTTCCTCTAGGGGGCTGGGAGTCAGTTCACAAGAGGAGGTTGCTGGGCTGCTACCCCTTTCCTAGGTTTCCTGCTGAAGACGGTCTCATTCAGATTGAAAAGGGTGTAACAGTGGGAGTCGGGAGGGGAAATCCCCCCCAGCTGACCACTCTGGTTCTGCATAATATTCTGAAGGGGACTGCAAGGTGGACTCAGTCCGTGCTTGTGTGTGGCATGGCTTTTTCAGAGCATGAGGGCAGGAGATGCAGGCTTTGCTTCAGGGAGTTCTCTGAATCAACCCCTTCATTCCTGGGTCTCAGGTGATTCCTGAGACCGGCACTGGGAAGGATGATGAGAGAAACATCAATCATGATGAAAACTCTGGGGCAGACAGAAACAAGCAAGGAAAGATGCGAAGCGATTCCTATTGACACTGTACTCAGCAGCGGACCTTCCCATGGACACTGGACCCTCTGTAAAGATGCAGCCTAACGCTGCCCACTCCACACACCTGAATGCGCTTCCAGTCAAACCGAAATCTATGTTAATTTTGACAAGGCATATTCCCGGCAAGTAATTTTGGTTTAAAAATCCAATACTCGTTAAGCCTAGTTACCACTGTTCCTGCTATATGCTCAATAATAAACAAAAACCCCAAAGTGGTCAGAGAATGCCTCTTGAGTGCGTGGGGTCCAAGGAAGACATGAGAGGTCAGAGACCTGAATCTACAGGGAGAAGAGTGGAACCCCTTCAGGTTAGGGAGTGAAGGGTCACTGTGCTTGTGTGAGTTTGGGTGGGCATCAGAAAGGACCTGGTGGATGTGAGTATAAGCTGTGTCCAATTGAGTAGCAAATCTATTCAGTAGGAATCAATGGGTAATCAGTTGAGCTGAAGCAAAGCATAGCTCCAGCCAATGACAGCAAATCCTTACCATCTGGAAATATCCTCATGGCTAAATTGAATAGAAGCCAGAATTGGGAATGTGGCTGTAGAATTAAGAATACTGTCTTCAAATTGCAGCTCTACAGTGTACCAGGAGGGTGACTTACAGCAAGGCACTAATTCTGACCAAACCTCACTTTCCTCATTTGTAAAACAATCTAAAAATAAAAACTTATATGTCTTATATGATTCAAGAGGAAATTAAATGATGTAATAAGCTTCATGGTTTTAGCTTTATCTTTAGGACAAAGTAAAATCTCAGTGACTTCTAGACGGTAGTAGCAGTAAAATATCTTCCTCACCTTGTACCCTGTTGGAATTTAGGGTTCACTCTCCAGCCTTCTTTTCATTCTACTTGCCTAAAAAGTAATTATAAATGTTGTTTCCGTGGCAATGCAATACTGAATTGCTCACCACTACTTAACTCTTCAAATCTTCTTACACCAATAATTCCATTTCCTCTCCTTGAGAGTCTGTTTTCTAAACTTTTCTGTTATCTTGTTTATTTGAAAGTTTTTTCCAAGGGCTACCTCAAGTGTCACCTACTCTTTGGAATCTTCCTTGGTTCATCAGGAAGAACTATTTTTTATGCATATTAGCTGGACCTTAAATGGTGCCCTGACCAACTAATTACTGCCACCAAGGCAGTTGGTCACTTTGACCACCATACTGAAACGTGGTGAGTTTCAGTAGATGAGATCCTTGCTTGGTACAGGCTCTCCTTGTGCTGGCTGGAAATTACAACATCTTAATCTAATACCTAACCAGAGACATGGTTTCTAATAGACAAGCATCTTTTATTTTTAGATGAGATTAAAAATCTGTTCTAGAAATCTTAAGCATCCGTTGCAGATAATTATTTTCTAAGGACTCACCTACATTTCTTTAGAAACAGAAGCTATTTTCCCAAGAAGGTATATGTTTTTGGCAGACATCTTCATTCACTAACTTATTCATTCCATGGTCTATTAATTTCTCTGTCAAAGAAATATTAAGTTAACTTATCAAAATTATTATAGTATAGTCATTGGAATGTTAATATGAATAACAATGTAGTCCTTCATATCAAATAGCCAAACAGCTGGTAGTAACAATGTAAAATTACCCAGGCAATTGCATATAGAATATAAAGGTTATAAAAGAGATATGCCCAGTGCATTTGAGTATACATTGGATAGGTTTCTAAGCAATATTACAAGAGAAGGTTACATTTGTGCTGAGAATGAACATAAATTATTTAAGTGGGAAAATGTGTTCCAGGCAAACACCATGTACTGCGTTGAAAAAGAACATAAACTATTAAAGGAATTATAGCAAACCAACATAAGTGGAATTCAAAATGTAGGCAAAAGTAGAAACAGATAACCTTTGAAATTTGCACAGGGATAAAATCTCTCCCTCTGTCTTTCTCCCAGCCTCTGTCTGAGGGACTCAAACTCTAACATCAGAATGTAGAGAGATGGCAGCTGGATAGTTGCTGTCGTTAGGGAGACAGCAGTGGCTGCAGGTAACTTGGAAATCATAAACAAATGGAACCTAATTCAACAGAAAAGGAAACCATAACAAGACGAAAAAATAACCCTCAGAACTGGAAAGAAATATTTGTAAGTGAAGCAACTGACAAGGATTACTTCTCAAAATATATAAGTATATTTTATATATATATATACATAAATATTATATATAACTTATTTTATATAAATTATATTATATAATACAAATATATAATTATATATAACTATATAATTATATTATATATTTGAGCTTAGGTTAATATAACCATATATAATACATAATGATATATTATCAAAATATTAATTTCCAAGCAGCTCATGCAGCTCAAAATTTTTTATAAAATGACATTTCTCCAAAGAAGACATACAGATAGCCAACAAACACATGAAAACATCCCTCATTATGAGAGAAATGCAAATCAAAATTACAATGAGGTATCACCTCACACTGGTCAGAATGACTATCATCAAAAAAATCTACAAACAGTAAATACTGGAAAGAATGTGGATAAAAGGGAACACTTTTGCACTGTTTGTGGGAATATAAATTGATACAGACACTATAAGAAATAATATGGAGTTCCTTTAAGAAACTAGGAATAAAACTACCATATGACTCAGTAATCCCACTACGGGACATATACCCTGATAAAACCATAATTCAAAAAGTGAAGTAAGCCAGAAAGAGAAAAACAAATATCACATATTAACACATGTATACGGGATCTAGAAAAATGACACTGATGAACCTCTTTGCAAGGAAAGAATATAGAAGCAGACGTAGAGAACAGACTTGCGGACACAGAGAGGGGAGAGGGGCAAGCTGAGACGCACCGGCACGTGCACGGCCATGCGTACACTAGCTAGCGAGCGGGGAGTTGATCCATAGCATGGAGGGACCAGCTCGGTGCTCTGTCATGACCTAGAGGGGTGGGCCGAGGGTGGTGGGATGGAGGCTCAAGAGGGAGAGGAGATATATACATATATGCCACGCTGTGCTTACCCAGTCATGTCCGACTATTTTCGACCCCAGGGACTGTGCCCGCAAGGTTCGGCTGTCCATGGGATTCTCCAGACAAGAATACTGGAGCGGGTTGCCATGTTCTCCTCCAGGGCATCTTACCAACCCAGGGATCAAACCCAGGTCTCCTACACAATAGGCAGATTCTAAGCCAACTGAACCACCAGGGAAGACCAAGAATACTAGAGTGGGTAGCCTATCCCTTCTTCAAAGGATCTTCCTGACCCAGAGATCATGCTAGAAAAGAATCTGCCAGGAATACAGGAGACCTGGGCTTGAGCCCTTGGTCAGGAAGATTCCCTGGAGAAGGGAGTGGCAACCCACTCCATATTTTTGCCTGGGGAATTCTGCGGACAGAGGATTCTGGCAGGCTATGGTCACAAGAAGTCAGACACAGCTAAGCAACAAACTCTTTCACGTTCATGACTTATTTATGTTGTTGTACAACAAAAACAAATACAACATTGTAAAGCAATTATACTCCAACTAAAAGATAAATTTTTAAAATGTACAGGTATAAATACATAAACACACACACACTTCTCAAAGTTTTCATGCAAATGTTACCTCCCAATAGGAAATGATGTTGAATATTTCTTTTGATCTTGTTTATTTTCTCAAAGAAATTCTTCTACAATTTACTGTTTAAATAAACTATGAATTCATTTTCATTTCATAAATTACCTAATCATGCTTCTGGCAGAAGGACTTTTTTCCAAGAGCTAGGAAACTAGTTTTATCTTCTTCCTCTCACTTGTGCCCACCATAGGCAATCAAGTGAGCAGTTAGAAATTATTGAAACTTATCTCTATGTATAACACTAGCTTTACAAATATTAATACTATTTTTATTAGTTTTTACTTTAAAAATAAGAAATTTCTTTAAAATTAAAAAAATTCTATCTTTCTTATTCTGTGTTGCTAGATAATACTATATTGCTAAAATGAAAATAATTTCTAAACAAGGGAATTGTTTGAATTTTTGCATCTTCTAATGCAAAAAAAA
>SJYC01124921.1:0-15793 GCA_006408675.1 Madoqua kirkii | reverse complement strand
GATGACCCAGAGGGATGGTATGGGGAGGGAGGGGGGGGGAGGTTCAGGATGGGGAACATGTGTATGCCTGTGGCAGATTCATGTTGATGTATGGCAAAGCCAATACAATGTTGTAAAGTAATTAACCTCCAATTAAAATAAATAGTTATATTTTTTAAAAGATATAAATAGACATGTCTCCAAAGAAGACATATGACAGTCAAAAAGCACATGAAAAGATGCTCAAAATCACTATTATCAGAGAAATGCAAATCAAAACTACAATGAAGTAATACTTCACAGAGATCAGAATAGCCATCATCCAAAAATCTACACACAATACATGCTTGAGAGTGTGTGGAAAAAAGGAACACTTCTACACTGTTGATGGAAATGTAAATTGGTACAGACACTGTGGAGAATGGTATGGAAGTTCCTTAAAAAACTAAAAATAGAATTAGCATAAGTTTTAGTTGCTCAATCGTGTCTGACTTTTTGCAACCTCATGGACTGTAGGAGCCACTAGGTTCCTCTGTCCATGGAATTTTCCGTGAAAAAATACTGGAGTGAGCAACCATTTCCTTCTCCAGGGGATCTTCCTGACCCAGGACTGAACCTGGGTCTCCTGCATTACAAGCAGATTCTTTGCTGTCTGAGCCACCAGATACAATAATCCCATTCCTTGGCATATACCTGGAGAAAATCATAATTTGAAAGCACACACACACACACCCAATATTCATGGCCACACTGTTTACAATAGCCAAGACATGGAAGCAATATAAATGTCCATGAACAGAAAAATGGATAAAGATGCCATACATACATAAATGGAATATTACTCAGTCATAAAACGAGTGAAATAATGCAGTTTGTAGCAGCAGAGATGGACCTAGAGATGGTCATGCTCAGTGAAGTCAAACAGAGAAAGATAAATTTTTTTGATGCGTGGAATCTAAAAAAAGTGGTGCAAATGAACTTATTTACAAAACAGATACAGAGTCACAGATGTAGAAAAATATTATAGTTCCCAAAGAGAAGAGGTGGGGGAGGGATAAACTGGGAGATTGGGATTGACATGTACACACTACTGTACATAAAATAGATACAAAATAAGGACCTGCTGTTTGTAGCACAGAAACTTTACTCAATACTTGTGATGACCTATTTGGGGGAAAAAACTCTAAAGAAGATTGAATATGTGTATATGAATAACTGATTTACTTTGCTGTGCAGCAGAAACTAACACAGCATTTTAAATCATCTATACTCCAATAAAAATTAATTTTAAAAAATAAAATAATAAATTTAAGTGTTCTAACCTAAATTTATTTTATAATAAGTTGTCCAAGATGACTTTATGATTTTGAATGAGCTTCATGTCATTTATCCCTTTACTTTTATGTACTTTTTAAAATGTACATACTTTTATGTACTTTTTAAGGTCTCTTCAATGTATTTTATTTATATGAGTTTAAAGTCTCTTTCTCTTTCCTTACCTATGAGTTGTTTATGGTAACTTCAAACCCTTCGAGTTTATGGTTCTAAAGTGATGAACTGAAGAAATACAAAATTAATTCCATTAATTAGTAATCACTCAAAGGGAATGCAATCAACTAGGGAAGCTACCAGCTTGTAACTTAGCTGAGGGCTTTGCCTTGGCCTTGTGTGTTCTTCTACGCATGTTAAAACACGCACCTTTTATCCCACATAAATCATCTCAGTGACAGCTGTTTACTAAATGTTTGTTGAAAAAAGCTTATTTTCTTTTAATTTCCAATAATTTTCTCTTAACATGAAATTTATTTTCATAAAATAAAATTGTTTTCTTTATGACCTCATTTACTACTAATAACTATAGAACCTAATTTTTAAATTACATTAAAAAAGAGCTTAAAAGCATCTGAAATCAATTAGATGAGTCTTAAAGTTTCTGGTTAATTATTCTAAATCAAACTGAGCAGATATGACCTAAATCCCAATGAGCAAAGGAATTTTTTTTTTTTTGTCTTCAGACCCAGTCATGGGCTTCCATACTAACTAATGCTTTTTAATACAGTATTGCTATTACAAAAGAAGCAAGGAAGTCATTACTTTTCTGTAACAATTTGTATGGATTTATTACTTAATTAGTTTCTTACCTTTATCTGACAAGGGTTATTGAGTACAGCTTATACTTCTAGGAAGCCAGAACGAAATCTAAGTAATCTTTTATAGAGTTTCACATTAAAATACAATATAACCAGACAGTAAAATGTATTAACACACCTCAGAGAGTTTTCAATTTGTCATATCTTTCAAGCAGTTGAAAAGATATGTATTCAAGAAGTGATTTATTTCCTGTGAGGGAGCAAAACCACTCAACAAAAAATAAAATTAGTTATTTCTACTCAATTGAAAATGGTCAACACCTACACAGCACCATGTTAAGCTGTTCTGAAATGAGGCACTTTATGGGTAAGCAGAAATGGAGATTAGATAGTTATTAGAGGAAATAATACTAACCATAACACAGTGAGCATTGAAAATAACTTAAGGAGAAGACTAGCCCCAAATCTAATATGTGTTCAAATTCAATAATATAATTGGTACTGTTGTGATTACTGTTATCTTCATATTTATCTATATTGTCTTATAATCACTGGAACATACATGTAGTAGTCAACATAGTCAAGGTAGACAGAGAAACATTCATATCCCAGGAAAATCTAGAATTCTTTAGGCAGATAGGAACATAAACTTGAATATAAATATTTACTTACCAAAAATGAATATTATAGATCTTACCAACTGTCAAAAATTTCTCAGGTCCCTGGAAATTCACTTATAAAATGGAGATTGTAAACTGTCTGACAGTCTTGTTAGAATGATCCATTAAGCTTTCCAAGAGTCTCTGTTGATAACCTTGGAGTTTTTTACCTTTGGGAAAATAGCAATAAATGAAATAGAAAAAAAAAAAGTAAGATCAGCACAAGCAAATTTAATTCTTTGAAATGACAAATCTTTAGCTTGCTTCTTGGCAGGGAGTTGGGGGGACTCAAATTGTGGAAAACAATAATGATAGATGGGCCATCACAATTAGCCTTAGAGAAATAATATGAATTATAGGGTAATACTGTAAGCCGTTGTATACCAACAAACCTTATAACTGCTATATTTATATCTCTCCAAATTTCATACATTGAAACCTAATCCTCACTGAATTACCACTGGATGTGAGGCTTTTCAGGGGTGATGAGGCCATGAAGGCAGAGTCCCCATTAAAGAGATTGGTGACATAAAAGAGAACCCAGAGAGCTCTCCCCCTCCTTCCATCATGTGAGGACGAGGAAGGAAAACACTCATTTATGAACAAAAATGTTATACTGTTTAGATCTTTACTCTGCCAGGACCATACTATTGGACCTTGTAGTTCCAGAATTGTAAGAAATAAATTTCTGTTGTTTACAAGCTCCCTGGTTTATGGCATTCTATTATAATAGACCTGGTCTAAGGAGATAACCTGGATGAAATTAACCAATCCCTAGAAAGACACAAAATTCTGAAACTGAATCCAGAGCAAACAGAAACTTTGAATAGGTTTAAGAGATTGACTCAATGGACACAAGTTTGAGCAGACTCTGGGAGACAGTGAAGGACGGGACACCTGGCACGCTGCAGTTCATGGGGTCGCAGAGAGTCAGACACGACTTAGTGACTAAACAAGAAGAGACTAAACGCATTTCCCCCAGAGAAAAGCTCAAGTCCAGACAATTTCATTAGCAAAGTTTGCCAGCTTTGTAAGGAAGAATTACCAGTATTTTATAAATTCTTCCAAAAATAGAAAAGGAATAACTACAGCCTAATTCATTCTATGAAGTCAGCATTACCTTGATACCAAACCTAAGGAAAAAAAAATCACAACGTAGCACCAATATCTGTTATGAACAGACAAAAAATCCACAATAAAATGCTGGCAAACTGCATTCCACAGCATAAAAAGAAATTTATTCCTGGCAAGTATCATTGATGCCAGGAATGCAAGGTTTGTATAATATACAAATATCAATAAATATATAATAGACAAAATTAATATTATTAAGAGCAAAAGTGTATGATCACTTCTATGGTCTTATAGAAAATTCTGCCCTGGGGGATATGGGACATTCTGGGATCCAGCACAAGGAAGATGAGCTCCAACGGGAATGAGCAGAAGGGCTTCAGGAAGCCTGGATTCCACTCATATGACCCCCGATTACTGACTTGCTCTGAAGGCAGGCTGGAGGGAGTGCATGAGGACCACATCAGTGGCTGCCTGGTTTCCCACAACCACCCTAGCCTGTGCTCCAGCCTGAGCCTTGCACATGCTCAAGTCCTGCTCACTTCACCTTGCACTTCTGCATGGGAGTGAGGGATGCCATGAATGGAGAGAGAGCCTGGCTATGGGATGCTGGCTCTTACATGGTGGGCACATTGGGCTGGTCCCAGTCTCCAAGACCAGCCCGACCACCAGCCCATAATCCCATTACACACTGATGGCCTACATGGGCCCACCTGCCTTACTGTAAGCACAGCTTCCCAACAGGGTCAGGTGGTGAAGGTTGGAGTGAATGGTCCAGATGAGAGGCAAAAGGGAGATGGAAGTGCAGCTGGGGCTGTTATTGACTATGCTTGCAGAGACGGTGCGTTAGAGGCAGCTCAACATCTTTGTCTACGTGCAGCCCATGGAGCCCATGCCCATCAAGAGCCCAAATGGGCCCCTTTTGCCCAGCACTGAGGCAAGGAGCCAGTGTGGAGAGATGGGAACATACACACTTAAAGAAAAAGAGTCCGCTCAGACCAGACTCTCAGGGCTTCCGCTCCAGCAACTTGAGATCTTACCCCTTCCGGGACAGATGGTGACAACCACTAAGCAGAGAGGAAGCCCCAGCTCATAGCTACAGTCCTAAGCCTCCATATCCAGCTACACCTCCTACCAAGGTGTTAGCTGCCAGCACATCATGAGGAAGGACATAACTTGTATTCCCATCAAATCCAGCTCTCCCACCAAAGGCATAGGCCACAGATGGACTGTGCAGTGAAGCTCCCACATAAGGACACCCCTCTAAGACCACGATAAGCAAACCCTAAACCCACAGTCAAGCAAAATCAAAGAGAGGAACTGAACTCAATGGAAAAAGCAAGAGAAAAAGAACAATAAAAATAATGAAATGGAAATAAACAATTTACTCAATTAAAAACTCAAAGCATTAGTGAGTACCAGTGGGGATGGGAAAGGAGGAGGGGAAGGTAGGTGTGGAGGGTTAACAGGTACAAACTACAAGGCACAAAGTAGAGAATCAACAAGAACAGGTACAGCACGGGGAAATAAGACATATACCCATTATTTTATAATGACTCTAAATGAGACACAATCTATATAAATATTCAGTCATGGTGAATGTCATGAAACAAATATAAAATTGCACATACCTAAACTCCAATAAAAAACATTGCTGATATAAAAATTTTTACAGTGCTTACTATTTAATTTCTTATTCTACAAATAATGCATTATTATTATAGAATAATTAGAAAATAAGGTGTTATGAAGAAAAGTAATATGAAATTAATACTGTAATATGTTTGTGCATTTCTGTCCTGCATTTTTATTATGTGAAAATATGCATAAGATAGAATGCACCATCTTGACCATTTTTAAGCCCACAATTCAGTGTTATTAAGTGCAATCACATTGCTGGATATAAGCATCTTTTAAAGTGAAGAAAAACTATGTATTTGAATCCTGAGTGATAAACCTTAGGAAAATATGTACATGACTTGAGGAAAAAAAGCAAGAAAAGAGAGTGAAGTCAGTTGAGATTTATTTGTATACATTTATTGTGTGATATCTGTTTGTGTGGTTTTTTTTTTTTTTAAGAGTTTTTCTAGAAGAAGTTCAGGCGTAACAATAGCTAAGAAATAGAACACTCAACCTCAGGCTTCCAGTGATTGGAGATAAAATGAGACACAACAGCAAAGGCAGGTCTGCTCCCAGGCAAGATCTTTGTGGAGTCCCTGCTCTTGTTCAGCACATCTTGGATTCAGAGCCAAGTGCTCACAGAAGTAACTGGGTGTGCACATCATGTCCTGGGGAATAATGTGAACTGATTGTTCAAAATAAATCTTCCCCTTTCTGATGTGTGAACATTCTCACACCATGAAGAATATCCCTTTAGAAAATTCGCATGAGACCAGAAATTTTCTATTTTGTACAAGTGAAAGAGAAGGGTGAAAGTGCTAGCCACTCATTCATGTCCAATTCTTTGGGACCCGATGGACTGTAATTTGTCAGTCTCCTCTGTCCATGGGATTCTCCAGGCAAGAATACTGCAGTGAGTAGCCGTTCCCTCCTTCAAAGGATCTTCCTGACCCAGGAACTGAACTTGAATCTCCTGCACTGCAGGCAGATTCTTTACCACCTGAGCCACCAGGAAAGCCCATTTCATACAAGACAAATAAAAGAGGGAGGGCTGAATTAAGTTTACAAAGCTAATAGATTCCTGATTCCAATACCAAAAAGAAGAGTATAAAAAAGTAAGCCAGTATTGATCTCATTGATTAATATGTGTAAAAATTCTTAAGAAAATAATTGAAAAATTCTAATCAGCAAAGATACAAATAAACATTTGTGCATATTTATTCTCAGTATCAGAAATATAAATGAATGTAAATTTTTTATTAACAGATTAATGCACACAAAGCATGTGGTCAACCATGTAGATCCAAAATCTAATACCAAAAAACTAAAATGTATTCATCGTAAAAGTTATTGTTAACTTAGGAATCAGAAAGAATTCCTTCTGGTTGTCAAACATAACTGCCTGAACAATGTAGAAGGTGTGTAAAAAAGTCTCTGAAAGATGCCTTTTGAGAAAGAGATCAGTCTTGGAAAGGAGCTTTTCCTATGAAGTGACCTAATATCTCACAAATCTACTGGCAATTAGAGTATCTAGCAGTGTCTTCTTCATATCTGATAAACTTTTTCTGTTCTGAAGAATTCTCTCTCTTTAACTCAGGATAATGTCTTCAAGTTTCTCTTACTCTGATAAGCTTGATAAGCTCAGATGGTGAAATATGCCCAGGACACAGTTTACCATGTGTTTTGAATGTGGCTCTCATTTTTAAAGACTAAGCTTTTCCTATGAAGTGACCTAATATCTCACAAATCTACTGGCAATTAGAGTATCTAGCAGTGTCTTCTTCATATCTGATAAACTTTTTCTGTTCTGAAGAATTCTCTCTCTTTAACTCAGGATAATGTCTTCAAGTTTCTCTTACTCTGATAAGCTTGATAAGCTCAGATGGTGAAATATGCCCAGGACACAGTTTACCATGTGTTTTGAATGTGGCTCTCATTTTATAAAGACTCTTAATTTCCAGGATTTTAGATCAGTTATTTTTTATTTTCTATTAATGGAGACAGTAGCGTGGTGTCAAGAAAAGGAAAGTGAGTAAAGGATAACTGTTTCTCCACTCACAACACTTCTAGTGTCAAGTGTTGAGGGTTTGCCCACACCAGCCAGTTTTCCAATTCTGGACACCAGCTGGGTGCTGTGTTCTACACCAACTGTTATCATCATACTCTGCCACTTAAGGTCTCGGTTCTAAAAACGTCTCCCGCTTCAGATAACAATCACCGACAATGGTCCTCAGAGCACTCACACTTCTATCCGACTTGGCAACAAACTCCTCTGCCTCAGGACTGCTAATTTTCTAGAACTGCTCAAACACTTTACATATGCTCATTGGTTTCTTATAAAAGATATCATAAAGGATACGGATGAACACTCAGATGAAGAGGTGCATAGAGCAAAAGGCCTGGAAGGGTCCAGGAATCAGGAGTTTCTGACCCTGACCTGTGTTCTGACAGAGTGATCACCTCCAACAGACACTGAGGCGTCAGGTGGGACCCAGGAAAAGACTGGGACATATTTTGATGTGAATTAAATATGCACTTAAAACTGACCATGCCATTGAGTTATTTAAGCAGCCATAGATTTGGATCACAGGTTTAGATTAGGTTAGCCCGCCAGTTCTTTTCCTTTCTCTTACATCAAATCTCTACTGTGCTGTGCTCAGTTGTATCCAACTCTCTGCGACCCCATGGACTGTAGCCCACCAGGCTCCTCTGTCCATGGAATTCTCCATGCAAGACTACTGGAATGAGTTGCCATTTCCTTCTCCAGGGGATCTTTCTGACCCAGGAATCAAACCCACATCTCCCGTGTCTTGTGCATTACAGGTGAATTCTTTACCACTCTGCCACCTGGAAAGCCTCAGATCTCTGGAGTCCATTCAAGTCACAAATGATGGCAAGCACATCTTTCCTTCCAGAACTTAACAAAGAAATTGCACAGGAATGAACTATGTGTTGCAGAAAATAATTATTTAAATAATTTTGAATAACTCATTTTCCCCAGGATGGAAGACAAGTAAAGTTGCACATTTGTCCTCATGTGGACACTTGGTGCATGCTCTCCTCTACTGAGAAAACAGAGGTCCACACACCTAGGAATTCTTTCTCTTCAGGGAGGGTCCTTGCTCATGTTGTTAGATATCTGGATCACATAGCTTTACTTTTAGAATGGTTCTAGAGTAAATGTCTTCTCAAATAGTTAAAAGGTTTTTGGTATTTTGGGGACCCACTGACTCTGACTGTGTGGCCCAAATAGAAAATCCAATTACTCATCTTATCCTATGCTCTGGACACATTCTTCTTATTTCAAGTGTCACTGTTAGATCAACCAGATATCATAACTGTCATTTGCATGTTTTTAAAGTATTTTTTTAATGCGAGTCACTTTTAAAACTTGAGTTTTTTTACAATATCGTTTCTGTTTTACGTTTTGGGTTTTTGGCCTCAAAGCATGTGGGCTCTTAGTTCCCCAACCAAGGGTCAAATTCACTTCCCTTGCATCAGAAAACGAAGTCCTAATGCTTTGATGGCCATAGAAGTCCTGATGTTTGCACGTTTTTTTCTAAAAGAACATTGCAGTCACATGGCATAAAAGGTTTTTGGTATTTTGGGGATCCACTGATTCTGATTGTGTGGTCCAAATAGAAAATCCAATTACTCATCTTATCCTGTGCTCTGAATACATTCTTCTTATTTCAAGTGTCACTGTTAGATCAATCAGATAGCATAACGGTCATTTGCATGTTTTTTAAGTATTTTTTAATGCAAATCACTTTTAATATTTGAGTTTTTTTACAATATCACTTCTGTTTTACGTTTTGGGTTTTTGGCCTCAAAGCATGTGGGCCCTTAGTTCCCCAACCAGAGGTCAAACCCACTTCCCTTGCATCAGAAAACGAAGTCCTAATGCTTTGACGGCCATAGAAGTCCTGACGTGTGCATGTTTTTTTCTAAAAGAACATTGCAGTCACATGGCTCCATAATCTCGGCTCAAATAAGACCGTATCATCCCTCTCTAGAAGGCTTCTTCTACACTCACCTTTCACCTGGTTCATTCCTGTGCATGATTTATTTTGTAGTGGCCTTGGCATCATCATAGATGCCATACACACTTTCTGAGTTTCCTTCAGGGTAGCTGATGTGACTATTTGATGCATGTCAGCCTCCTCTAACAGACTATGAAAGATCTGACACAAGAATCCTTGTTCACTTGCTCATTCTTCTATATGCAGACCTCAAAACCAAAACTGACACCTGGTTCACAGTAAATGCTATATGAAAACTTAATGAATAGATGCCATGTCCATCCTAGAACTTTATATCTGAAAGAGGATTTAGTGGTTATGTAAAGATATCTCCTCATTTCACTGAAGAAAAATGCTTGAAGGGCATATAGCTGACTTACAAAACTGGCTTACATATAGTGCTCAGTTCCTGAAATTTAAGTCTACAAATTAAGAATTTAGCATTTTCAATGTTTATTTTAATTTGTTTTATTGAAGGATAGTTGATTTACAATGTTGTGTTAATGTCTACGGTATAAGAAACTCGCTCATTTATGCATATATATTCTTTTAAAATTAATTTTATTGCAATATAGTTGCTTTACAATGGTGTGCTAGTGTCTCCTATAAAGCAACACAAGTCAACTATACAAACACACACACGCGCACCTGCACACACACACACATATAAAATCTCCCCTCATTTTTTAATTTCCTTTCTATTTAGATCACCACAGAGTACTGAGTTCCCTGTGCTACACAATATGTTCTTATTAGTTGTCTCTTTTATACATAGTATCAATAGTGTATATATGTCAATTCCAATCTCCCAATTCAATCAACTTGACCCTCTCCCCCTTGGTATCCACAGGTTTGTTCTCTATATTTATTTATTTCTGTTCTGCAAGAAAGATCATCTATACCAGTTTTTCTAGATTCCACATATATGTGTTAATAAATGATTTTTATTTTTTGCTTTCTGACTTCCCTTTCTATGACAATCTCTAGGTCCATCTACAACTCTGTAAATGATGCAATTTCATTCCTTTTTAAGGCTAAGTAATGTTCCATTGTATATATGTACCACATCAATCCACAGGTTTGTTCTCTATATTTATTTATTTCTGTTCTGCAAGAAAGATCATCTATACCAGTTTTTCTAGATTCCACATATATGTATTAGTATACAGTATTTGTTTTCCTCTGTATGACTCACTTCACTCTGTAAGACAGTCTCTAGGTATACCCACATTTCTACAAATGATCCAGTTGCATTCATTTTTATGATTGAATAATATTCCATTGTATATATGTACCACATTTTCTTCATTCATTCCTCTGTTGGTGAATATAAGGTTGCTTCCAATATATATTCTTTTCCATACTTTTGCCCATTAGAGTTTATTATAGGATATTGAAAATATTAATAGTTTCCTGTGCTATACAATAGGGCCTTGTTTATCTGTCTTATGTGTAGTATTTTGCATCTGCTAATCCCAGACTGTGATATTGAATGAATTGAAGGCAGGAAGAGAAAGGGAAGACAGAGGATGAGACAGTGAATGGCATCACTGACTCAATGGACATAATTTGAGCAAGCTCTTTCTCTTTTACCTTTAGCTCCTCTTCTTTTCTCAGTTATATGTAAGGCCTACTCAGACAACCATACCCCCTAGGTCTAGCCATATTGTTGCAAATAGTGAGATTTTATTGTTTTATACCTAAGTGGTATTCTATTGTATAGAACACATTACCTTTGTCCAGTCTTCTGCCAATGAACACTTAGGTTGAAAACATATGTTGATTATCTTAACTATGTGACAGTTGATTTAGTAATACATATTATTTAGTGTTTTTACATCTTTTGGATAAATACTCATGTAAGGCCTACTCAGACAACCATACCCCCTAGGTCTAGCCATATTGTTGCAAATAGTGAGATTTTATTGTTTTATACCTAAGTGGTATTCTATTGTATAGAACACATTACCTTTGTCCAGTCTTCTGCCAGTGAACACTTAGGTTGAAAACATATGTTGATTATCTTAACTATGTGACAGTCGATTTAGTAATACATATTATTTAGTGTTTTTACATCTTTTGGATAAATACTCAGAAGTGAAATTGTTTAATCACAGCATAGTTCTATTTCTAGTTTTTAAGGAATTTCTGTACTGTTTTCTATAGTGTCTGCACCAATTTACACTCCTACCAACAGTGTACAGGGTTTCCTTTTCTTGAGATCCTTTTCAAAATGCATTAATTGTAGACTCTTTGATATTAGCTATCCCCATAAGTGCAAGGTGACATCTCATTCTTTTTCAGTTTGCATTTCTCTAGGAAATAGTGATACTGATCTACCTTCCATATGTCGGTTATCCATCTGTATGTTTTCTTCAGGAAAAGAAAATGTCTATTCAGGTCATTTGCCCATTTTTTATTGAGTTGTTTATTTTTTATATTGAGTTGTTTGAGCTCTTTATGTATTTGGGATTAGATTCCTGCCAGTGATATAATTTGCAAATATTTTATCCCATTCCATAGATGTCTTTTCATTTTTTAGATGGTTTCCTTTGCTGTGAAAACACTTTTAAATTTCATTAGTTCCATTTGCTTATTTTTGTTTTTATTTATTTAACTGAAAGACGGAGATCCAAAACAATATTGCTATGATTTATGTCAAAATATATTCTGCCCATGTTCTCACTACTCAGAATTTTGTGATTCCAGTCTTACATTTAGGTCCATAATCCATTTTAATTTTTTTTCCTCATATGTGGTGTGAGGAAATGTTCTAATTTCATTGTTTCACATGTGACCATTTAGTTTTCACCAGCTTCCCAAGTGGCTCAGTGGTAAATAATCTTGCCCACCAGTATAGGAGACATAGTTTCTATCCCTGAGTCAGGAAGATCCCCTGGAGAAGGAAATGACAGTCCACACCAGTATTCTTGCCTGGGAAATCCCACTAGCAGGGAAGCCTGGAGGGCTTATCCATGAGGCTGCAAAGAGCTGGACATGACTGAGCATGCACAGATGCCCGTTCTGTTTTGTAAGTGCAACTTGTGGAAGAGACTGATCTTTTCTCCATGGTACATTCTTGCCTCCTCCTTTGCCATAGTTTAATTGATCACAGCTGTTCAGATTTATTGCTTGGATGATCTATTGATTCATGCGTCACTCTTTGCGCCAGTACTCTGCAGTCCTGATTGTCGTATCTTGGTATTGGTAGTATAGTCTGAAGTCTAGGATCCTTATGACTCCAGGTTTGTTGTTGCTGTTTCCCCAGGATTGCTCTGATAATTCTAGGTCTCTTGTAGTTTCGTGTGAATTTTACGATTTTGTTCTATTCCGTGAAAAATATCATGAATATTTTGATTCAGTTCGGTTCAGTTCAGTCGCTCAGTCGTGTCCGACTCATCGCGACCCCATGAATCGCAACATGCCAGGCCTCCCGGGCCATCACCAACTCCCAGAGTTCACTCAGACTCACATCCATCGAGGCAGTGATGCCATCCAGCCATCTCATCCTCTGTTGTCCCCTTCTCCTCCTGCCCCCAATCCCTCCCAGCATCCGAGTCTTTTCCAATGAGTCAACTCTTTGCATGAGGTGGCCAAAGTACTGGAGTTTCAGTTTCAGCATCATTCCCTCCAAAGAAATGCCAGGGCTGATCTCAGAGTGCATGAAATCTGTAAACTGCTTTTGGTTGTATATCATTTTAAGAGTATTAACTTCTTCCACTACAAGAGCACAGGAATGTCTTTTCATTTCTTTGTATCATCTTTGATTTACTTCATTAATATTTTATACATTTTGGAATACAGATCATTCACCTCATTGGATAAGGTTATTTCTAGGCATTTTAAAAATTTGATTTTAACTATCTATATTTTTTACCTTTCTCCTCTTATAGTTGATTATAGGGAGCTATAGATTTCTGTATATGAAAATTTTATCTTGCAACTTTTCTGATTTAATTTAATAGCTCTAATACACTTTTGGTGGAGACTTTGGGTTTTTCTATTTAAATTATCTTGTCTTCTACATCATGGGTTAATGAAAGATTCCTTTTGTCTCTCCCCTTCAATCAACAGCCAAGATAATGTCCACAACCCAACAACGGTGCCCCTGCACAACATACCAGAGTATTCTGAGTATTCCACAAACCTGTACTTCTAAGGTGGGAACATATAGGAGGTGCCAAGAGGGTGACAGAGCCTGTGACTCAGTATTTCTCAGACCCTTTAGAAAAGCCTTCATCCCAGTGGCCCAGGCAGCCTACCGGTAACAGTGGCAGCAAGCAAGGTACCAACAGTGCCAGAGGCACAGAAAACTATAATTAGTCTGACAAAGTTGGAAAGTGAATACTTTCAAATGATAATAATGGGCTGCTCACGGAAGGAGATTGAAAAACCAAAAGAAAAAAGAAAAAGCATTCTACCTAGTGGATTAAAAAAGCAACACATTTTTAATTTGGTAAAAAGAAAGAGAAAACTACTCCATTTTTAAAATGAATCACCTGAGAGGAACAGCACATCAAAGACAAGAAATAACCACAGGAACAGCACCACAAAAAGAAAACAAGAACTGTCCTGCAGCCAAACTTCCACACTGTCGTGAAAAAATTCAATACAAGAAAACTGAGAAAGGCAGCCAAATGAACCCAGGAATTAAATTGATGACCAGAAGGAATGCTTTTCCAAAATATTGAAACTTTAAGATAAAACTAAACAGAAATTCTAGAGCTGGAAAGCAAACACTAAGCCAGATGAAGAATGCATTAGAAATCACTGGAAGCAGGGCAGAGTTAGTGAGCTTGAAGATGGAAACTCATGATACAAGTAGGAGAATAAAGAGAAATGAGATATTTAAAAATGAGGACATTCAGTGAGAGGTAACTGACTCTTTAAAGAGGGGCGACTTTAAGGTAATGAGTGTCTGAAAAGGAGAAGAGAAAAAAGAAAAGTGTAACGAGTTTATTCAGATAAATAAAACTGAGAATTTCCAAAACCTGGGCAAAGAATTGGAAATACAAGTCAATAAAGTTAAGATCATCTAATTACCTCAATGCACAAAGACCTTTTCCAGGATACAGCATATTAAAGTTGTCAAAAATCATGGACAAAAGATATTTAGAGGCGAGACAGAGAAAACAGGATGGTAACCTTCATGAAACACTCACTAGCCTACAAGAAGATTTCACAGCAGAAATTCTACAGCCCAGGAGGGAATGGAATGGTATTCTCAGAATTCTGAAAGAGATAAACTTTCACCTCAAAATATTCTATCCATAAAAATTATCATTAATATATGAAGGAGAAATACTTTTTCATACAAACAAATGCTAAGGGAGTTTAGCAACACTAGACCTAACCTACAAGAAATGTAGAACGAAGCTCTTCAACATGAAACAAAAAAGGCAAAAACACAAAAGTTTGAGTAAGGTGACAAATAGAGTCATAAAATTATAAAATACTACAGAGCAGAGTTTTAAATACCTTATTATAATGTAATGTGCAAAGAGGAGAAAAGGCAGAAAACAATTATGGCTATTTCAATTAGGTAACAAGCTCACAACATAAGAAAGCAACTAAAGCAGAAAACAGGAAGAAGGAAACTAAGGAACCCATGTGTGCAACAAAAATAAGATGCTATCAGTGGGAAAAGGACTATTTTTACCTATGAGATGTTTACCACAAAGCCGTGGTGACCACAAAACATGAATCTAGACTAGTGATTCAAAACATCAAAAAAGAGGAAGCTGATTAAAACAAATCATAGAAAAATGTCCAAATTCAAATGGCAGACAGATACTCAGGAAAAAGAAAAAGGAGAGTGAGAAATAGAATAACCAGAATATAAGAGATAAAATAGTATTATTAAATCCTCATCTGTCAAAAATTATTCTAAATGTGTTAAATGCACCTATCAAAAATACAGAGTGTCTAGATGGATTAAAATACAAGACCCACATACATACTAAACCCAAGAGACTCAACATGTCCAAAGACATAGATTTAAAATTAAGTGATGGAGAAGGATAGCCCAAGCAAATGGAAACATAAAAGGTGTAGCTATAATTATATCAGAAAAAATGGATTTCAAGAAAAAAGAGGAAACAAAAGACAAAAATGGACAGAATACAGTGCTACAGGGGACAGTTCATCAAGAACACATAATTGTTTTTTTATTTACAAGCACCTTACATAGGAGAACCAAACATATAAAATAATAGTTAACAGACCTAAAGGGAGAAATTGACAGTAACACAATAGTAGCCCATGACTTTAACAATCCTGATATATGAATAAATATCATCCAGCTAGAAAGTAAAAAATAAGTATCAGCTAAATTAAATATAAGGCCAGATGC
>SJYC01124918.1:0-23922 GCA_006408675.1 Madoqua kirkii | reverse complement strand
CTCATGCTTTCTAGAATTAAGAAATTTAGGGGTAAATTTAAAATTTTAAGGGTAAAATTAAGAATTTAAGGATAAAAATCATTGAATCTCTATCCTATCTAAGTCAGAGGCAATTTGAGACTTACATTCTAATCCCTAATTACTGTAGCAAGTATCCTTTCCAGTTGTCCCATTATTTTTCAAAGCCACTTTAATCTTCTTACACTTCTGGTTTAATTATACTTCTGAAGTACTTGTCATTCATCCTTCTGTCTGAAAATTTATTCTATCCAATGTTATATTTAGATAAATATTTATATCCATATCTCTAGCATATAAACATATCTGATGCCATGTAAAAATCCATCTGCATCAACCTCCCAATGAGAAACTCATCTGCTTCCTCATTAACCATGGTATCAACATTCTTGTCATCAGCTTCAGTCTCACCCTGCAGCTGAGTTTTTCCTCTCAGAAAATGTGTAAAGTGAAAACACATGAATGATAAACAAAATAAACACATTTTCTGGTGTCAGGGTTATTACCCATTCACTCCATAAGACTATTAATTCACAGAAAAGTTCTCACCAAGTTCATTTAATAAATCTTAGTTGGTGTGTCTGCAGTATAATGACTCTTAATTTTCAATCCTTCTTAAACTTTTCTCCTTTCTGCATTCCTGAAGGCTGGTCTCTCCTAAATTTCACCCCAGCCTGATTGCCTTACTTATATAACTCTTGGTCAATCCTGAGTGTATCTCTGAGGAAACTGCAATCTGCTTGTTCCAACTGAGAAAAATGAGGCAAGAGAGCATCCCAGGTGATATACATTGGGGGTGGAGGTAGTGTTCTAACACAAGCACCTTCTTCTCCATCATGTCCATGCCCTTCTTCTTGCTTCTTGAGCGCGCTTTTTGATGTGGTTCTTACCCCGTCTCCAGTCAAGCTCCCTGCATCTCTCTGCATCCTCTCTTCTCTGCAGACATGGCTGCAATTGCCAGTTTTGCAGAGTTGTTTCCCAGATTTAGGAACCCAGCACAGACCCTGTGTCTCCAGCTCATGGGCAGGCAATCATGATACAGATTCTTGAGATGTGTGACTGGCATCTCAAGTCCAGGCTGAACTCACTCTTTGTCTCAGCAACTTGCAATTCATTCTGTCCATGGGATCCGGTGTTCCATGCTGACCCAGGCTGCAAACCTGGATGCTGTCTGATTCACTTCTCTCTCCTCTCATCCCAACGGTCTTCAAGTCTGTTGTCTAAATATATTTTCTAAATATCTTAAGAATCCCTCTAACTCTCTCACATGGGAGTTTAGAGATGCATTGTTTCTTACTTTTTCTACTACAAGTAGAATCAAGTCCCCCTTCCTAAGTTACCTTATTGAGTGATTATAAGCATCTTCCTTCTCCTTTGTGGACTGGAATTATCTGACATGTAAAGTGGAAAACAATAATTATAGTTAATATTAATGTCATTTTCTCTGTGCCTAAGACCCTTATATATGTCATCTTACTTGATTCTCAGTAAGAGAATGGAATTTTTTATAAGCCCATTTTATGGTAGAGGAACCTGAGGCCCATGAGGATACAGGACATAACGGTCTCACAGCTGTTAAAGTGGCCTGCATGAACAACACAACATTGTAAAACTTTTTTTAAAAATTGAGATTAAATAAAAGTGGCTTGGATTCTTAGGTAATATTACTTCAGTCTCTACCCTCCACATGAGGCTAGATGACATGTAAAGCAAAATTCTATACTTTTATATAGCTTTTTGGAAAGAGTATGAACACTGTAGCAATAAGAATTTGTTGTTCAGATGCTAAGTCATGTCCTACTCTTTGACCCCATGGACTGCAGCACACCAGGCTCCCTTGTCCTTCACTGTCTCCCAGGACTTACTCAAACTCATGTCCATTGAGTTGATTATGCCATCTAACCATCACATATACTGCTTTAATTATAGGTATACCCCTTATAAACTGTGTGTGGCCATGAGAAATAGCTTTTCTTTCTGTGTTCGGGTCCTTTTTCCCATACTGGGAGAGTAATAATTATATTTCACAACATTTGTAGCAGAAATTACAAGTTATCCTCTAAGATAAATTTGCCCTTGATAATAGAAGTTCCGAATTTTGATAGGGATGAAGCCACCAGAATATATTTTCCTCAAAACTAGATGTGACTGTGGGGTTAAATCTGTCCCAGGAAATTCAGAGGAAGTCGTGTATGATAGTTCCTGGCAATGTTCCTTAGAAGATTTCTGATAAGGATCTTTTTGGTTTGTTGGTTTTTTCCTTCTGATTAGCAGAATTTGATGACTAGAGCTGGAGCATTTATTTTATTTATTTTCTTTTTTAATATAAATTTATTTATTTTAATTGGAGGCTAACAACTTTACAATACTGTATTTGTTTTGCCACACATCAACATGAATCCTCCACGGGTGTACACGTGTTCCCCATCCTGAACCCCCCTCCCACCTCCCTCCTCATATCCCTCTGGGTCATCCCAGTGCACCTGCCCCAAGCATCCTGTATCATGTATCGAACCTGGACTGGTGATTCATTTCACATATGATACTATACATGTTTCAATGCCATTCTCCCAAATCATCCCACCCTCACCCTCTCCAACAGAGTCCAAAAGACTGTTCTATACATCTGTATCTCAATAAACAAGTGGGACCTAATTAAAATTAAAAGCTTCTACACAACAAATGAAACTATAAGCAAGGTGAAAAGGCAGCCTTCAGAATGGGAGAAAACAATAGCAAATAAAGCAACTGACAAAGAATTAATCTCAAAAATATACAAGTAACTCCTGGAGCATTTATTTTAGGTGAAGCACAATTTGATCCTTTGAATGAAGGCTATACAGAGCAGAGTAGTCAGATACAAGGAGTCTGGGATCTTAGTTAGCTGCAGTAGAGTCACTCTACCAGGCTACCTACTTATGCACTGTAATGTAAGAGAAAAATGCACTTACTTGTTAAGCTACATCAACTGCCTCTATCTTGTCCATCACATGTAACAGACTACTCTTTCCCAGGTAGGAAAATTTATTTCCAGGCTAGCTTGTGAAAATCTAGCACAGTTTTCTTCTATTGGTTAACCAATATGTCCATTCTGTTTTTTTGTGGCTGCCCAAGACTCATGTCTATGTTTATTTACTGACTGATTTCTTAAACTCAATACCCTCCGTATCTTCCCTTAACACAGCAAATGCTTCCTGTCTGCCATTCTCCCCAAACCAGCATCCTAATGATATAAGTATCATATGAGGTTGGTTCTGGATACTTAGGGATAGAATTTCTAGTTATATATTTTATTTTGGTTTTAAGTTTAATGATTTTTTAGACAACCATAAATTGTATGAAATTTGATTAATCATACTTGGAGCATATTCTTGGTTTATTTTTTCTTCTTCATTAAATAAGAATATTGTGATTATGTCATCATGTTTGAAAGATATGTTCTCCAGATTTAAAATTATAGCCTCATCTTTTTTTAATCTTTTGATACGTTAAAAAATATCCCTGCATTGACGTTTGCTATCTGGTGCTGCTGTTGGGAAGTTTGTCATCAGTCTGATTCCTATGATTTTTTGTGAAATCCTCTTTCAGTCAAGCATTGAGACTTTTCACTTCTTTTAGTCTGAAGCTTCACAATAATTCACCACTTTTTTAAAAATTCCCTTTTGTAGATTCTAAGTGGTCAATATGGTATTCTCATTTTCCTGCAATGGGGTTGACCGAGGGGTTCAGAGCACAGGCTCCTGTTCCCAGAACTGCCATTTGTTATATTACTATGGACACGCGACTCAAGGTCCTGGTGGCACCATTTTCTTTAAAATGGGAATAGGGGCTTCTCTGGTGGTCCACTGGTTAAGAATCTGCCTTCCAATGCAGGAGACATGGGTTCCATCCCTAGATTGGGAAGGAAATGGCAACGTGCTCCAGTATTCTTACCTGGGAAATCCCATGGATAAAGAAGACTGGCAGGTTACAGTTCATGGGGTTGGGAAAGAGTCAGACTCAGTGACTAAACAGCAACAGCAGAAATTCACACCATGTTGCAAATCATCATAGTTCAAATTAAAAAAAGAAATGAAAGGAAGAGATATTGATGGGTCTATTTCCTTATACTGAAAGATAAATTATTTCAAAGACAAAGGACTTATAACTTTTAAATAAAAATGTAAAATCTGAAAACATTTTTAAAAATAAATTCAAGTATATCTCTCGTATGAATGCCATGTGCCTCTACAGTTTAATTTGCAGTTTAAGAACAGCACTTATGGGGGCAAATTAGCCATCTTTCAGTCTCTCCACAAACCGGCAGCCCACCTTCACATGCACAGGAACATCAGAGATTTTGGCATGCACATTCTGTCCTCAGAGCAATAACTTGTTAAATTTTCAGTGTCCATTTTTGAAGGACTTTTCTAAAGCAGCATTTTTCATCAACGCTGGGGCCCATGGCATATTATGTCAGTGACGAAGTACTATTATACGATCAGGGGTTACTCTGAAGTTTCACAGCATTTGAAATGTACATAATTCAAAGGAGAAAAATAATAAGGTATATTCTTGGTTGAAGTTTTCATCATCAATCACATGAGTTCATTATCACAAAGTTCATTCAAAGACAGGAAACAAATATGGATGCAAACCAAGTAAAAACTAATGAAAATAAAGCTTTTCAGTTCAAAAGATTCTTTAGTGTAGGATCACAATCTGTGGGAACAATGGCATTTTTTAACAGTTACATTTTTTTTTCCTGGCAGCAATTTAGGTATTGAACATTTTCAAGTAACCATGTCCACATTTTATAATGTCATAGTCATTCTTCATCTCCTTTGGTTGCAGAAATATAATTTCCCTCCATCATACTGCTCCATTCAGGGTGCGTGCTTGCATAACTCGCTTCAGTCGTGTCCAACTCTTTGCCACCTCATGGACTATAACCCGCCAGGCTCCTCTGTCCATGGGATTCTCCAGGCAAGAATACTGGGGTGGGTTGCCATGCCCTCCTCCAGGGGATCTTCTTGATCCAGGAATCGAATTTGAGTCTTATATTTTCTGCACTGGAAAGCAGGGTCTTTACCACTAGTGCCACCTGGGAAGCCCTCCCTTCAGAGTAAGTAAGTAACTAAGTGAAGTCGCTCAGTCATGTGCAATTCTTTGTGACCCCATGGACTGTAGCCTAGCAGGCTCCTCTGTTCATGGGATTTCCCAGGCAAGAGTACTGGAGTGGGTTATCACTTCCTTCTCCAGGGGATCTTCCCAACTCAGGGATCAAACCTGGTCTCCCGCATTGCAGGCAGACGCTTTACCCTCTGAGCCACCAAGGAAGCCTCAAGTATCTGTTAGAATTTAACTTCTCACTATCTAGACTGATTGTTGTAAAATTTAATGCTTATATGAATCACCAGGAGGGTCTGTTAAATAATACAGTTTGGGGGCCTCATTTTGAATTTTCAATTTGGTTGTTCTGAAGTTCCATTTTAGCAAGTTTTTAGTTGGTGACGGTGCTCTTGGTCCAGGTATCACACTTTCTAAATCATTGGTCTAGATTCCAAGATATTAATAAATTCTTAGTTATTATTGAAATCTTTAATTTTGCAGCTAAAATAATGCTTTCGTTAACATAACAATGTGAGACAAAAAGTTACTAATGGCAGAGTCAAAACTCAGGTCAGTGAATCTTGCTTTGCTCTTATATTTTGGCCAACTGAATACTTACTCCAAGTGAACTTATTATGTATCTCTCCTTATAGCCCAGCCACACGAACATTTCCTAATTTCCATCTGGTATTTACTTGACCCTTGACGGATGAATTTTCACCAAGCTCTGAGGAGCTTTCTCCTTTTGTACCAAGCTAAGCAAGCAATGTACACTGTGTAGTAGGAGGAGTCTGTCCACAGGCTTACTTAGAGAGGTTTAACTTTCAGTTTGTCTAGAGATCAACTTAACTTTCATTTCAAACTCTCATGCAGCTTGGGTGATAAAAACTCAATGCCCTGCCACCAAATGGTCATCTACAAGGTATCTGAGTTCAAGGCAGCTACCAGGCTGCCAGCACACAGAGGGAAATATCCCTCTGGATCATTTATCTACACCAGTGCTGTGGAGATTTGTAGAATTCCACTTGCTTTTCAGGTGCTCACACAAGCTCCTGCTCTGCACTGTTCCTACTCTCAAAGCCATCGTTGTAGCCAGTTTCTGATCGTTACCTGCATCCTCCCACTGGAGTAGAAAGCATTATCACACTGCTCCTGGGCCACAGAAAATTAGGAAGGGTATCGGGCCCATTTACCTATAAACATCTCTATAGTAGCCATTTATATTCTGGATATTTTTTCAATTCCTGTCTTCTTATTGGGTAGGAAGACCCAGCTCTAGCTGATGGTGGGTCATTGTCCCCTCGGGCAGGACTTGGTGGGGGACAGGACACAAAATCATTTTTCTTAGCACTCACAAGTTGGGGACCACACCTGATTTGGCAGCGAGTTGGTCTTATCCTGTACTATTGCTACGTTTTGAATGTTTCAAGTTATTCTGCATCTAGAAAAGTCTTTTCCATGTTTTCCTTTTTTTATACTAACATGTTTTCCTTAAAGAAAGGGTCAACCTGCTTGGATTGAGGGTGAAGAGAAGGCGATTTAGGAAAAACAATACTGATACTCAGTACATTGCCTGCTACACTAGCAATCAAAGCTGGGCAAACCCTGGCCTGCTCACATGTAGGCACCATCCAATGAGGCTTGTCGGTTCTTTTTCCAATGGTCTCTGTTATTCAGTTCCTTCCCCAAATAAGATAGTTTGGAACATTTGTTATAAATGCTCAGGAAAATCAGAAATATGGATATTTTGTGTTGGAGTAGTTTAAGAAGGTTTTGCAGGGGAGGAGCATGTAGGAGTCCTATTAGGGACAGAGAGTTTCAGCCTTGGGAGGTGAGCACAGGATATCTGTGGTGCCGGGTAATGGAACCGAGAGAACAAGGCGTGTGTTTGCAGGAAAGGGATTTGGAAGCCACCATGTCCTTCCCTTCCAGGATGACACAGAAGCCCAGGGAGGGGAGTTACATCCTGGTGGCCAAGCTCCACCAGGGGAAACATAGGGGCCCAAGATCTCCATCCCCACTGTCCCACACACCTTTACTAATCATGACTGAACTGAGTTAGAGTAGAGGCAGTAAAAGCAGGGTGAATAAGACAAATGCTGTGCTATTCAGAAAAGGAAATGAAGACGACAAAATAGAAGACCTGGGCGATCAAACTGTACTGGAGGGGAAGGACCAGGAGTAATCAGACCCTGAAACTCAGATTCTAGTAGATCCGTCAATTCTTGGGACCTAATCAACTCCAGGACCGCAGCAGGGGTCTCCACCCAGTCATTCCATCCCCTTCGGCACCTGCTCTCTGAGGAGTGCATTTTGACCCCCTTCACAGATTCAAAACACAGTACCAATCAGGGTGGAGGCATACGGCGGGACAGGGCTCTCTGTTGGTCGGTATCATACTCTTATTTGCCCAGTTTTAAAAAATAAAGTGTTTGTCTATGTCCTCAGAGTATTTCTGTTTCACAGATCATGTGAGGACATTTTAGAAAGAAAATATAAGCCATTTTAAAAAGGAAAAACAATCATCTGCTGTTTTCAAATTTACTGATAATGGTCATTACTAACATGTTGATGTACATTTTACAAACTTCTTCCTATGATGATCTGTATTTAGGAATAGGAATTATATGTATGTATGTGAGTGTATATGTAATATAGATACAGAGAGTTATTATATATATATAATATTTATATATTATTTCCAATCTTTAACTTGGATTCCACTTTTTTGCCACCATCAATATATCTAAATACTGAAACCTCACTTTCACATTTTCTACAATATTCTGCTCTCTACTGAATTATGAATGGTTTCATTAGGTACACCTTAAAATTATTACTCTTCACCTTTATATTTTACATCACTTTATCTAGGGCATTTATAGTGTTCCTGTAACAATGCCTAACCACTGATATTTTATAGCCAGGACACCTGATGTCTCATTTTCTTCTCTAGATGATCCAAAAAATGTTTTATGTCTAAAATAAGAAAGCAGTGTAACACCACCCCTATCTTTGTGACATTCCAGATACTGTTGGCAGCCTGGACCCACCACACCACCTTGTCTTGTTCTGGGCCCCTCTAAAAACCACCAGCTATTGGGGTTACTTGGTGAACTGGCCAGAGGAACATACCCAAATGCTATCCCCAAAATGCATAGGAGCTTAGTTTTTAATGATTAAAAATTGGAAACAACCACATAGTTATCAGCAGGATAAATTTTAATTATTAATAGTAGTGGTTTATTAATTTTATGAACTAACATTCAGCAACAAAAGGAAAAAAAGTGTTGGACATAAAGGCAGCCCCGATTACTGTAACAGGCAGATGCCATGATGATTAGTATGCAAAGATATATAGCCATAGCTAATGGATCGTGGAAAATGAAGGGGTGATTTAGATGAAAAATGACTATGCTCTAAATGTGCATTAAAAAGTCATAATATTGTGATCAGAAAGATTATGTTATGTTTCGCAATAGAAAATCATAACCTCTATGACAGTCTTCAGATCTAAGTCAGAGCCCAAGGCCATCCAATTATAAGATGCCCATGTTTCTCCAACAAAAGATCCTAAAAAATTATTGCAAGTATTTGAAGTACACATTCTCCCAGTTCTTTTACAAAGGGGCGTGGCTCTTTTCCAAGCCAACGATTTCTGGACAGAGCAAATCTGAATGGATTTTTTTTCAGAGCTGGACAGTATGAACCTGAGCTCACTCAAATACAAAGGAACCATCAGAATCACAGGGCTTGGGTTGGGTACCACGAAGACCAGGTGACCAATTTATGATGCCTGTGAGTCCACCATACTGTTAAACATCCTGCACTTGAGTATGTAATTAAGATAAAACTACTTAACAGCAAGAAGAACCATCAAATTGTGTCCCAGAGTTCTCAAGCAAGATCTATCAAGAGAGGGAGATGTATTAATTTACTAAGGCTGCCCTATCAGATTACAACTAAGATTAACTGACAACAGAGATGAGCTCTCTCAGAGTTCCAGAGGCTAGAGGTTTTGCGATCAAGGCATGGCAGGGTTGGTTTCTTCTGGAGTCTCTGGGCAGAATCTGTTCCATGTTTCTCTCCTGCCTCCGGTGCCACTGGCAGCCCTCAGTGTCCTCGGCTCGTGGGCACATCTCTCTGCCTCTGCCCTCACCTGGACACCTCTTCTTTATGCAGCTCTGTCTCTGTTTTCTCTTCTTATATGCAACCAGGTTTGGATTAAGGCCCATCCTAACCTAAAGGACCTCATCTTAACCTTACTACTTATACCTGCAAAGATCCTGTTTCTAAATAAAGACACATTCTGAGTTTCCTGGTGGACATGAATTTTGGGGAGATGTTATTCAACCCACCTCTTCATCCAGCAAAAAAGAGAAAATTAGGGACTTTCCTGGGGTGTCCAGTGGTTAAGACTCCTCACTTGCATTTCCAGAAGTACAGATTCAATCCCTGGTAGGGGAACTAAGATCTCACATGCTGTGCATCCAATAAATAAATAAACCAAGTGTACCTACTTTTAAAAAAGAATGTTTAAAAAAGAGAGAGGATCAGTAGCAATAATGTATCCTAGCACTGATCCCTCGGTGCAAACTGTTCCACTGGACAAACTTGATCTACAGCCTATTTTTGGAAATAAATTTTTTGAAATACAGCCACACTCTTTAGCCATGGATAACTTATGGTGCAGAGCTCAGAAGTTGTGGCAGAGACCTTTTGACCTGCAAAACCTAAAATCTTTATTATCTGGTCCTCTACACAAAACGTTTGCCAACTCCCAACTCAAGGGATATGAAATTGGTGATTGGCATGATAGCCTACCCAATTTCTGGCTCTTGCTAGAATTGTGGAATTGTCACAGATGAGGCAGGATTATTGTAAATGTAACCAGCTGGCACTGCCTTTTCTAATCACAGCTGCTGTGCCAATGGGGTACTTTACTGAAGCAGATCAATACAGCTTCCGGCACTCATCTGGGAAAGTGCAGTTCTTGATCCTCCTCAGGAGGGGTGATCAAAAGCAGTTTGAAGGGAAGAGTAGAGAGTTTGGGATGGACATGTACACTCTGGTATATTTAAAATGGATATTCAACAAGAATCTACTGTATAGCATATGGAGCTATGCACAATGTAATGTAGCAGCCTGGATGGGAGAGGCATTTCAGGGAGAAAGGATACAGTTGTATGTATGGCTGAGTCCCTTTGCTGTTCACCTGCAACTACCACAGCTTTGTTAAATGGCTATACACAACTACAAAATAAAAAATTTTAACAGGAAAAGAGTTTGACCTTCTATCTTTTCTTTCTTGGCATCTGTAAAGCTCCATGTGACTGCACTACACTAATATCATCATACTGATTGGATATGGTTTGTAAAAATTGATACCATTAACATCTTATAGTACGGGGAAAACAGCAAAGGATTCATTGACCTCACATACTGGTGAAGGTTTACAGCTGCAGTGGTCTGCGGCATGCCAGAATACCCCTCTATCAAAGAAAAGAAAGGTTGCATCTCGTGCAACAGAGAGAAAATCAGTGCAGATCCCTAGATTGCTGAAGAAACCATGCCTCGAACAGCAAGAATAAGTAGCTCTCTATATTATAAAACCATTCCTGCTCTCCTGCTGGATCCTAATCAAGACTTAACACCTGACCTTGGGGTACTGTGTATTTATGTTGCTAGGGTACTGGGTTATTTCAGATTCACCCAATCATATATTCAAATATGCTGAAACATATGCCATACAATTTATTTATGTTCATGTTTAAGCACCAGCAATCCAAATCATATGATGAAATGGTATTTGTAATTTGGCCCTCTGGTCCACAAAAAACTTAGGAATGGGGTGCCCAGATGCTAATGTCTATTTAACCCTAGTGGCAACTGGCAAAGGAGGAAAGGATGAGGATCAGGTCCACAGGTGAGTTGCTGTGATATTTTAGTTAACACAGAAAGGGGTGATTCCCACATTTAGTGCAGCTGTAAAGGAAAGTCCAGCAAGTCTGAAAACATGGACAGCGCTTGGTGTGGTATCCCCAGGAGCCAGAAGACATGGGCCAGGAGAATGGAGTGGAGAGAACGGAATGGGGAAAGGAGCAGAAGCAAGATTGTCCCTTTCACATCCCTTCCAGGGCCCCACCTTAGGGATTTGTGTTTCCAGTTCTCCAGACCTTGGACCAGAGAGGCAAGGAGTCCTGATGCCCAGGAAGTGTTGTCAACGGGGAATGTAGGAGAGGTTGTTGTAGGTACACTTGGGTTCTTCGTGCCAGTGGAATGGTGAGGGCAAGGTATCCCGATCACTACAAGGAGCTCGGGTTACTGTTACACAACAGAGTCCAGAAGGATGCCAAGAGGCTGAGGCATCATCCCCTGGGCATGCCCTTTTTTATTTCCTTCTGAGTGATAACAGTGAGTGTTTTGTAGAGCAGAAATCCTCAAAGAGGGACAGCAGCCACGGGTTCAGTTCCTCCCAGGATAAAGTTAAGGCTACCTCTGAGGACTAGCAACCCCAAAAGAATAGGGTGGATGTTAGAAGAAAGTGTAATAAACATCCTCAGAGACTCACCACCATTTGCAGCATTAAGGACCACATCCCTTTGGCTGTTTGCCTTCAGGGTCTGCAACTGTGGTAACGTTTGCATGGACTCTGAGTGGGCTGGTCTGTATCCCCCCTTTCTCATGGGAAGAGGAAGAACATCTCCCCACCTATGCTGAGTCTAGGTTGATCACTGTGGGATGAGAATACAGTGGGTGCTGCAGGAAACCTGAATGGTGCAAGGCGTTGACTGGAACAGAGATAGTGCTGTTGAGGAGCACTGAGGTTCCCTCACCTCTGTTGCCTCTTGTCCGTGTGACCATCAGCAGCTTCACTCCAGCCTCAGTCTGTGATGTGTGTGCCCTGCCCATGCGTGTTGTAGAGTTTCTCTATTTATAGCATGACATACAAAGCCACAGCAATTCCCCCTAAGTCCAAGCCCTCAAAACCCCAAACCATGGATGTCTAACATGACATGGGACCATTTGGAGGTGGGAGACAGAACACGGGTCTTTTCTGCTCTGCCCTGAACAGTCTGTCCCGTGATGCCTCCTGCACCTTCTGGGATACACTAATCCACATGGCAGTCACCTTGCTACATCTTATTTCCAAGGTCTTCCTCGCAGTCTGCTGTATTTCTTCATCCTTCAGCCCCGCTCCCTGGGATCACATTTCTAAATCAAATATCACACATGAGACCCTTGCCTAAGATTCTGTTTTTCAGGAAACACAACCTGATAAAATGCCAGTGATTTGTTATTAAATGAAACATGGCAAGTTTCAAAATATTACATAGCCTATCTCCTCTATGGAGAAATATCTAGACATAGGCACACATAAACACACACAAAGAGGAATAGATAAACAGCAATATAGAAATATGTGTTCTCAAATTTTAATATAAAATATTTAATATAAATGTAAACTGTAATGTTTTCCTCCCAAGGAGGATATGCTGGTTTATGAGAGAATTAACAAAACTGTTACTATTTATCTGCAGGTAGAATACTTTGGAAAAAAACAAATGCACTTCTTAGTAAACTAGAGTAAAGAAAAATATGGCTTTATTCTAGTTTACTAAAAATGGCGTAGATTTCTAAGGACAAAGCAAATTATCATTTAGATTTATCTTAACAGACATTTAAACTCATGAAATGAAATATCTTTAGCTCAAAGGGAAGATACTGAGAGAAAATCTATTTCTTTTTCTTGGGAACTGAACTAAAATTGTATACTTATTCTTTAAAGTTTGCCTCATGACAGCACCATGGCATAAGTGTCACAAATCTCTTTTACAGATGATGAGACTGCAAATGAGAAGGTAAGTTAACTTGGCCAGGCCTGTCCCCACATGGCAGAGTCAAGCTTCAGATCCAACTGTTTCTGACGCTGAGTCCTTGTCCTTATACCCTGGAGCTCATCGGGTCTAGCCCGAGGGGAAACTTCTAGAGCTTTGGTTATAAGAAAGGTTCAGTCAAATGAAAGATGTGACCTGACATGAAAAGCCCCATAGTCTGACAGCAGCTCTGGGAGTTAGGAGATTCATGGTTTCATCCTCAGGCTTTTCTTAAGGAATTTTGTGACCTTGAGCATCTGCCAACCAGCTGTGGGCCTCCTCACCTGTGAAATTAGGTGTTTGACCCAGATTTTCCGTGAGTTGAAAATTTTCCTGTGGCTCTAAAAGTGTATGATTCTGTGGATAAAAAGCAACACCATCATGAGGCTTCTAAATGATATGGGCGCAGAATTTACAGAAGCTTCCCTGAGGCTCAGCAGGTAAATAATCCGCATGCAATGCAGGAGACCCAGGTTCAATCCCTGAGTCAGGAGGCCCCTCTGAAAGAGGCGATGACAACCCACTCCAGTATCCTTGCCTGGGAAACCCCATGGGCAGAGGAGACTCGTGGGCTCCAGTCCACAGGGTCGCAGAGAGTCAGACACAACTGAGCTACTAAGTGAGCAAGTAAGCAGGAAAATAACTCACCAGAATTCATCAGAGGTGTCTAATGAATCATTTTCCTTACTGATAAGGTAAGAAATTTGAGTCATACATGTAAGCATGCAGAAAGAAATTGGAAAAACTGAAAATCAATACAATTAGAGTGAATAGTGAGATAAGGAGAAAATTTCCTCTGGCTTTAGCCAAATTAAGGGAGATATTGAAAGAAGAAGGCTTCCCAAGTGTCACTAGTGGTAAAGAACTTGCTTGCCAATGTAGGAGACATAAGAGACGTGGGCTCAATCCCTGGGCCACAAAGATCCCCTGGAGGAGGGCAACCCACTGGCAGCCTGCTCCAGTGTTCTTGCCTGGGGAATCCCACGGCCAGAGAAGCACAGGGTCACAAAGAGCTGGACGTGACTGAAGTGACTTAGCATGCATTGGAAGAAGACCTCCATACAAGATAAACTGCTTTGGGCTTTATAACCAGCTGCATTTTATTGTTTCTCTTCCTTAACAACCTCAAACTATTTTTGGCCCTTTCATACACCTGAAATATGAAACAGAAGAAAAATGCTTCTTTCAAACCCCAAGGGAACAGATTAAATTTTTGTCCTTCTGCCTTTGTACTTTTACAGGATGTGAGCTATTCTTTGATTCTTCCTCAGGCAGGAATCCTCAGTGGAAGGTGTGTGTAAATAAACTGGAGAATGAGAGAACTACCAATGCTTTCCAGTGAATTCCTAAGGTGAGACTGAGAGGCCAGCCTGGCTCCCGGGTAACTATCTCTGGCTTGCTTGACTCTGTGTGATTTCCAAGACTTTCATCCCATGGCAGAGATGAGCCTACAGAGTTTGCTCTTCAATACAATTTTATATCTCTTCCCAAGAGCTCCTGTGCACAGATTTTAAAGAAGGAAGTACACCTTTGAATAATAATCATCTTTTTGAAGATGGATTAGGATGATACATTTAATTAATATTGATTTATGTTGAACCAGAATAATAAAAAAATAAGCATGGATTAATTAATACAACAGATATATTGGACTACTGTATGGTGCATACTGCTGCTGCTGCTAAGTCACTTCAGTCGTGTCTGACTCTGTGCAACCCCATAGATGGCCTCCCACCAGGCTCCCCCGCCCCTGGGATTCTCCAGGCAAGAACACTGGAGTGGGTTGCCATTTCCTTCTCCAATGCATGAAAGTGAAAAGAGAAAGTGAAGTTGCTCAGTCGCGTCCGACTCATTGTGACCCTGTGGACTGCAGCCTTCCAGGCTCCTCCATCCATGGGATTTCCTAGGCAAGAGTACTGGAGTGGGGTGCCATTGCCTTCTCCATGGTGCATGCTAAGTTGCTTCAATCATGTCTGACTCTTTTTGGCCCCATGGACTATAGCACACCAGGCTCTTCTGTCCATGGCATTCTCCAGGCAAGAGTAGTGGAGTGGGTTGCCATTTTCTTTTTAAGTACCGTATGCTAGGGAGTGTAAAATTTAACACAGAGAAGAGAAAACTACTTTCTTGTCATTAATTTCTCCTCATTTTAGCCAGGAGAAGATATATGCAATTAACCATCACAAAATACAATGAGAGGTGTGCCTGAAGGAAGGTGTTCATACAGCATAGAGGTGTTTCTACACTTTTTTTCAACTAGATATGATAGAGTTAAATTTTCCCACAAGTTCTGGAGCAGAAGCGTGGTCCAAGCCACTTGCAAAACACGGATAGGAGATACTGCTTGCAGAAGAGTAAACAGAACACAGAAAACTAGAAAAGGGGTAGTTTCAGAGTCGAGAGGTCTGGGCTGTCTGAAAAACTGGGACCTGATTGTACAAAAGTCTTATTTATCAAATCAAGGAGTTTGGTCTATTCGTCAGAGCTTATAAAACCATTTCAGTTTTCAAGTGGGTGCATAGCTGTAATTTAACATGCTCTTGAAGCCAACTTTACAAGAAATATCAGGGAAGGCTACTATGTTTTTTTTTAATACTTTATTCTATTTTATAATACTGTATTAGCTTTGCCATACATTGACATGAATCAGCCACAGGTGTACACGAGCTCCCAGTGCCGAAGCCCCCTCCCACCCCACACCATCTCCCTGGATCATCCCGTACACCAGCCCCAAGCATCCTATATCCTGTATTGAACATAGACTGGTGCTTCGTTTCTTATATGATAGTATACATGTTTCAGAAAAAAGTATGCTGCTGCTTCTGCCGCTGTTTAGTCGCTTCAGTCATCTGACTCTGTGTGATCCCATAGACGGCAGCCCACGAGGCTCCTCCATCCCAGGGATTCTCCAGCCAAGAACACTAGAGTGGGTTGCCATTTCCTTCTCCAATGCATGCATACTAAGTCACTTCAGTCGTGTCAGACTCTGTGAGACCCTATGGACAGCAGCCCACTAGGCTCCTCTGTCCACAAGAATCTCTAAGCAAGGATACTGGAGTAGGTTGCCATTTCCTTCTCTAAAGAAAGTATGATGCAACCATAAAAAAGAATGAAATAATGCCATTTGCAGCAACATGGATGGACTTAGAGATTATTATACTAAGCAAAGTAAGTCAGAAGACAAATACTATATATCACTTACATATGGAATCTAAAAAAAAATGATACATATGAACTTATTTACAAAATGGGAACCAGAGTCACAGATATAGAAAACAAATTTATGGTTAGAAAAAGGGAAGCAAGGTGAAGGAAAGAGATAAATTAAATTTGAGATTAATATATCAGGTACATACTGATACATATAAAACAGATAACCAACAAGGACCTACTTATGGCAAGGGAACTAAACATTTTCAATATCTTATAACCTATAATGTAAAAGAATTTGAAAATATATATATACATATATAACTGAATCACTTAGATGTATCCCTGAACCTTACCACAACATTGTAAATCAATTACAATTCAATAAAAAAAAATAAAATTTAAACCTGTTTTCAAATTTTGATTCCTACATTTCCTGTGGGACTCTAAAGCACATGACTTAACCACTTTGCAAATTAAGTTACTAAATCAGCACCTTAATTTCCCATCTATAAGAAATCATTGTATTTTTTGGTCAGTTGCAATGTAAATACACTTTTTAGAGTCAAATGAAGCACAGTAATGTAACGTGCCTTTGCATGGCATATATTAGTCACTTGGTAAATCTGGATGTGGGTGTGTTTTTCCTCTGAAGAAGGTACAGGTAGCTCAGATAAGAGAGAGTAGCAAATTGATTAGGTCCAGTTGCTGTATGCATGGAGCTCTCTTAGTTGCTCCTCACCAGGCTACAGTGGCCATGTATAATCCTCCCACTCGACTGGAAACCCAGGCGCTGGACTGGCCTTTGTTCTTGCAGCTGGGTTCCCCACCAGGCACCAGAGCCGGGAGCCTGCTCCTTCCTTGAGCAGCCGAGCATGCCTCAGGAGAGGATGCTGGCCCCTGTGGCTCTGCCGCTCCTCATCTCATCACATTATATAACCTTCCATGGCCATAAAACACTGTCAGAGTCCAGTGTGTGTTCTGTTCCCCAAGGCCACTCTGCCATCCACCAGATGCCTGTAGCCATTCTTTAACATCTTGATCCTTGTCACTCACTTTCTGAGGCAGGAAAATATGCTCCCTGGCTTTCAGCTTGCCTGTATGTGGTCACAAGTGGTCCAGCAAAAAGTCCAGCGGGTCTACTGTCAATCAAACTCAGATAAACAAAGGTCATAAGAGACTAATAGAGGAGACGTAAACAAATACAGATCATTGAAACGGGCGACCAGATAGAACTGCATAAAACAGTATACGGGCATTAAGTCTTGGCAGTCCCAAAGAGATATATTACTTCCAGACTTGAGCCAAACTACAGTGAGGGCAATGTGACTGCAGTGTACGTGTCAGTGAGAGTGGAGTGAAGACAGACAGAGAAGAGTCAAAGACGGACACTGCAAAAAACAGAGGAAAATGAGAAGCAAAGCAGGTGAGCCTCCCTGGACCATGTGCTTACAGTGGCTGGTGGAGGTGCCTCTAGGGTGTTTGGGAGCCTGATGCCAACTTGCAGAATATTTCACAGGTTAAAAGTGTCAGACCAAGGTTTTGGACTCTCAAAAAAAAAAATTGTTGTTTCCTATAATAATATTCAAGCTATGCTGAGTCCTTCCTATGCTTCACTCTTTTGCATGCAAACTTCATGAAATCTTTATGGAAACATTATTTGGTGTTGCTCTTGGGGAAACTGGGAGGGGAGAGTTGAGTGATTTGCCAAAGATCAGAGAGACTAGCCGAGCTACCTGTACCTTCTTCAAAGGAAAAGCACACCCACACCCAGATTAACCCAGATTTATCAAAAGCAAGGTAGGCTTTTGTGAGCTCCTGTGGCACAATGTCCTTCCCCTCCCAGCCAACTCTCCCTAGCATTTGGAAGTTATCCTGAAAGGCTAGATGCTGGCATCAAGGAACATAATATCCTGGTCCTCAGGCTTATCCTGGGACAAACAACAGAAGGAAGAATAAAATGTGCTTGGTCCACAGGACTGGAAAAGAGTCCTAAGACTTACCTTAATGAATATATCAGGAAAGTTAAGGAAAAAAACAAGAGGAAAAAAACAAATCAGAAGTGTTTTATGAATAAAGCTCTAAAGAAGGCAACAGAGTTGATTTACAAACCAATAAAAATGCTTAATGATGACTTAATGTTTCTAGTTAACTACTAAGTACTTGCCAGTGATTTTCTCCTTGAAAGAGTCATATCTCTAGTAACACAAATAGAAGTCTAATCATAAATAATACCTGCATGTCAGGTCTTACATATGAAAACAAGATCAAGACTATACTTTCTGTGGATGGAGTTTTGGCCTTCATCTACAGGGTGGAAACAGAGCCCTATTCGTCTGCTAGATATTTATGCTGAAGAGTTTTCATAGCTAGCAGAAAACTTTCACATGTGCTAGCTTATCTTCAGGTATCTTCCTGGAGTGGCCACCAAGGAGCCCAAGCTGGAGCTGGATCCCACAGGGTCCCGGCCTCTCCATGTGGCTCTCGGGTCGGGTGCTAAGACTGAGCGAGTGCATGCAGCGTGGGTCTGGATCTCGACTCGACACCTCCATGACCAGTGCAGAAACATGGGGCACAGCTGAAAGGAGCTTCACGAAGTTGTCATTGAGTGCAATGCCGGCCTTAGTATCGAAGATAGATGAGTGGATATGGCTAAGAAAGTCGTAGACACAACCTGGGCATCAGCATTTCAAAGGTAAGCATGGGTTGCAGATGAAGGACTTTTAGGAGCTCAGTCACTTGGGTGCTCAGTGTTTGATGGAGCCTCACTCTGCCCAGGTTCTGGGAACAGGGCCCTGCAAGATAGCTGAGCTACAAAGTGAAAAAAAGAGTCCCCAGGTCACTACTGTCTTGGAGTGTTCACGCTCGCAAAGCCACCAGTGACCATGAAATGACCTTTCAGCTCACCATCAGCCCTTCCAGAATCCCAAATCGTTCATGGACGACCTTGGAGAGGAAGGCCAGGCAGTTGATGCTTCAGGATGCATTGCTGAAACAGCCAGGAGTGCCGGGGCACCAAGAGGGTAAGGCAAACAAGAGGGCTGCCAAGACCCTGGGAAGGAGAAGTGGGTGATGTGAGAACAGCACCGGGAGCCGAGGGGAGTGCTCCTGCAGCAAGGATCCTGCTGCCAGAGGCCAGACCGCTCCTGAAATCACACCCCACGGCCGGAGGGCCACGCCTGGGCCTGAAGCCCCGAGGCCGCCCTGGGCCAGCAGTGGCTAGTGGCTTCTGTTGGAAAGGTAAAGGAGATTTCCCCAGCTGGTGCTCATGGTAAAGAACCTTCCTACCAGTGCAGGAGGTGTAGCAGATGGTTAGATCCCTGGGTCCAGAAGATTCCCTGGAGGAGAGCACGGCAACCTACTACAGCATTCTTACAAGGAGAATCCCATGGACAGAGGAACCTGGTGGGCCACAGTCCACAGGGTCTCAAAGAGTCGGACAGGACTGAAGCGACTTAGCAAAGAACAGCTTATCTAGTATATATAACCATAACTATGTTGATGTTTACTGAGGGGGATTGATATTATTGGATGTATCATAGAAAGAATAGATTGAGGACTAGAATAGAAGCTATTTTCATCAGTAAACACTCAGGTCTCATTGTTTTGAATAAGAGTGCATTAGACTTGAGTGATAATTGTTGGCTTGTGGAGAAATTAACAAATTGCATTTAGGTACAACATAGACTCTGAATATTAGTTGTACCACCACTTACTAATGGTCAATATTTAACAAGTCAATTAAATCTTGATTTTATCATAGAAAAAAAAATCTAGATCATAACCATGACCTATCAGTTCAGTTCAGTTCAGTTGCTCAGTTGTGTCCTACTCTTCACAACCCCATGGACTACAGCACTCCAGGCCTCCCTGTCCATCACCAAGTCCTGAAGTTTACCTACACTCAAGTCCATTGAGTCAGTGATGCTATCCAACCATCATATCCTCTGTCAACCCTTCTACTCTCACCTTCAATCTTTCCCAAAATCAGGGTCTTTGCAAATGAGTCAGCTCTTCGCATCAGGTGGCCAAAGTATTGGAGTTTCAGCTTCAACATCAGTCCTTCCAATGAACATTCAAGACTGATTTCCTTCAGGATGGACTGGTTGGATCTCCTTGCAGTCCAAGGGACTCTCAAGAATCTTCTCCAACACCACAGTTCAAAAGCATCAATTCTTTTGCACTCAGGTTGCCTTATAGTCCAACTCTCATATCCATTCATGACCACGGTAAAAACCATAGCCTTGACTAGACAGACCTTAGTCGACAAAGTATAGTCTCTGCTTTTGAATATGCTATCTAGGTTGGTCATAACTTTCCTTCCAAAGAGTAAGCATCATTTAATTTCATGACTACAGTCACCAGCTGCTGTGATTTTGGAGCCCCACAAAATACAGTCAGCCACTTTTTCTACTGTTTCCCCATCTACTTTCCATGAAGTGATGTGACCGGATGCCATGATCTTTTTCTGAATGTTGAGCTTTAAGCCAACTTTTTCACTCTCCTCTTTCTGTTTCATCAAGATGCTCTTCAGCTCATCTTCACTTTCTGCCATAAGAGTGGTGTCATCTGCATATCTGAGCTTATTGATATTTATCCCAAGCATCTTGATTCAGCTTGTGCTTTGTCCAGCCTGGCACTTCGTATGATGTACTCTGCATATAAGTTAAATAAGCAGGGTGACTATATACAGCCTTGATGCACTCCTTTTCCTATTTGGAACCAGTCTGTTGTTTCATGTCCAGTGCCAGCTATTGCTTCCTGATCTGCATACAGATTTCTCAAGAGGCAGGTCAGGTGGTCTGATATTCCAGTCTCTTAAATAATTTTCCACAGTTTATTGTGATCCACACAGTCAATAGCTTTGGCATAGTCAACAAAGCAGAAATAGATGTATTTCTGGAACTCTCTTGCTTTTTCCATGATCCAGTAGATGTTGGAAATTTGATCTCTAGTTCCTATGCCTTTTCTAAAAACACCTTGAACATCTGGAAGTTCACAGTTCATATAGTGTTCAAGCCTGGCTTGGAGAATTTTGAGCCATCACTCATTACATCACTATCATGGGAGACGAGTGCAATTGTGTGGTAGTTTGAACATTCTTTGGCATTGCCTTTCTTTGGGATTGGAATGAAAACTGACCTTTTCCAGTCCTGTAGCCACTGCTAAGTTTTCCAAATTTGCTGACATATTGAGTGCAGCACTTTCATAGCATCATCTTTCAGGATTTGAAATAGCTCAGCTGGAATTCCATCACTTTCACTAGTTTTGTTCATACTAATGCTTCCTAAGGCCCACTTGACTTCACATTCCAGGATATCTGGCTCCAGGTGGGTGATCACACCATCATGGTTATCTCCATCATTTTTTTTGTATAATTCTTCTGTGTATTCTTGCCATCTCTTCTTAATATCTTCTGTTTCTGTTAGGTCCATACTATTTCTGTCCTTTATTGTGCACATCTTTGCATGAAATGTTCCCTTGGTATCTCTAATTTTCTTGAAGAGAGCTCTAGTCTTTCCCATTTTATTGCTTTCCTCTATTTCTTTGCACTGATCACTGAGAAAAGCTTTCTTATCTCTCCTTGCTATTCTTTGAAATTCTGCATTCAAATGAGTATATCTTTCCTTTTCTCCTTTGTTTTTTGCTTCTCTTCTTTTCACAGCTATTTGTAAGGCCTCCTCAGAGAGCCATTTTGCTTTTTTGCATTTGTTTTTCTTGAGGATGGTCTAGCTCCCTGTCTCTTGTACAATGTCATGAACCTCTGTCCATAGTTCATTAGGCACTCTTTTTATCAAATCTAGTCCCATAAATCTATTTCCCACTTTCACAGTATAATCGTAAGGGATTTGATTAAGATCATACCTGAATGGTCTAGTGGTTTTCCATACTTTCTTCAATTTCAGTCTGAATTTGGCAATAAGGAGTTCATGATCTGAACCACCATCAGCTCCCAGTCTTGTTTTTGCTGACTGTATAGAGCTTCTCCATCTTTGGCTGCAAAGAATATAATCAATCTGATTTTGGTGTTTGACATCTAGTGATGTCCATGTGTAGAGTCTTCTCTTGTGTTGTTGGAAGAGGGTGTTTGCTATGGCCAGTACATTCTCTTGGCAAATCAATACAGTATTGTAAATCAAAATAAAGTTAAAAAAGAAAAAAATTCTATGAGCCTTTGCCCTGCTTCATTCCGTATTCCAAGGACAAATTTGCCTGTTACTCTAGGTGTTTCTTGACTTCCTACTTTTGCATTCCAGTCCCCTATAATGAAAAGGACATCTTTTTGGGGTGTTAGTTCTAAAAGGTCTTGTAGATCTTCATAGAACTATTCAACGTCAGCTTCTTCAGCATTACTGGTCGGGGCATATACTTGAATTACCATGATATTGAATGGATTGATTTGGAAATGAATAGAGATTATTCTGTTGTTTTTGAGACTGCATCCAAGTACTGCATTTCAGACTCTCTTGTTGACTATGATGGCTACTCCATTTCTTCTAAGAGATTCCTGCCCACAGTAGTAGATATAATGGTCATCTGAGTTAAATTCGCCTGTTCCAGTCCATTTTAGTTCACTGATTCCTAGAATGTCAATGTTCACTCTTGCCATCTCCTGTTTGACCACTTCCAATTTTCTTTGATTCAGGGACCTAACATTCCAGATTTCTATACAATATTGCTCTTTATAGCATCAGACCGTTCTTCCATACCGTGCTCTATAGTGAGAAGTAACTGAGCTATCTGAATTTCTCAAATATGCTGGTGGCTTATCCAAGAAGAGGGAGATGTGTGTATGTGTGTGTGTACATATTTTCTTTACCCATTCATCTTTCAATGGGCACTTCAGTTGCTTCCATATCTTGGCTATTGTAAATAATGCCACAATGAATATAGGGATGCATATATTAGTGTTTTTCAATTTCAAATTGTTTTCATTTTCTTCAGATCAGATGACAAACAAGAAATGCTTATAGGATCTAGTAACAAGTGTCCCCCAGTAGGGCAAAGACCAGACCTCCTAAATATTACTTCAATAAAATAGTCCTGCTTTATGCCATCTACAGTTAAACACTCTTGCTGTTTTTATTTCCACTGATATTTAACTTGAACTACTTGCTATTATCTATCATTTCACCATGATATAAAGCATTGAGAGCAAAACCAATGTTATTTTAATTTTTTGCCATATGCAAACTTCTCCAAGTGTATACTACTTATAGTGAACAATGAATAAATATTTTTAAGTGTGAAGTATGATGGAAAAGTGATGGTGGTTAATGAGTGCTCTTTAGTGCTATTTTAATGTTTTTGTTTTGTCCTAGCAGTATAAATCCAAGAAAGTGTATCAGTTCAGTTCAGTTCAGTCGCTCAGTCGTGTCTGACTCTTTGCGACCCCATGAATCGCAGCACGCCAGGCCTCCCTGTTCATCACCATCTCTCGGAGTTCACCCAGACTCACGTCCATCGAGTCGGTGATGCCATCCAGGCATCTCATCCTCTGTTGTCCCCTTCTCCTCCTGCCCCCAATCCCTCCCAGCATCAGAGACTTTTCCAATGAATCAACTCTTTGCATGAGGTGGCCAAAGTACTGGAGTTTCAGCTTTAGCATCATTCCTTCCAAAGAAATCCCAGGGCTGATCTCCTTCAGAATAGGCTGGTTGGATCTCCTTGCAGTCCAAGGGACTCTCAAGAGTCTTCTCCACACCACAGTTCAAAAGCATCAATTCTTCGGCGCTCAGCCTTCTTCACAGTCCAACTCTCACATCCATACATGACCACTGGAAAA
>SJYC01124917.1:0-12378 GCA_006408675.1 Madoqua kirkii | reverse complement strand
CCACAGTTCAAAAGCATCAATTCTTCAGCACTCAGCCTTCTTCACAGTCCAACTCTCACAGTCATACATGACCACAGGAAAAACCATAGCCTTGACTAGACGGACCTTAGTTGGCAAAGTAATGTCTCTGCTTTCGAATATGCTTTCTAGGTTGGTCATAACTTTTCTTCCAAGGAGTAAGCGTCTTCTAATTTCATGGCTGCAATCACCATCTGCAGTGATTTTGGAGCCCCCCAAAATAAAGTCTGACACTGTTTCCACTACTTACCCATCTATTTCCCATGAAGTGATGGGACCAGATGCCATAATCTTCGTTTTCTGAATGTTGAGCTTTAAGCCAACTTTTTTACTCTCCTCTTTCACCTTCATCAAGAGGCCCTTTAGCTCCTCTTCACTTTCTGCCATAAGGGTGGTGTCATCTGCATATCTGAGGTTATTGATATTTCTCCCAGCAGTCTTGATTCCAGCTTGCATTTCTTCTAGCCCAGTGTTTCTCATGATGTACTCTGCATATAAGTTAAATAAGCAGGGTGACAACATACAGCCTTGACATACTCCTTTTCCTATTTGGAACCAGTCTTTTGTTCCATGTCCAGTTCTAACTGTTGCTTCCTGACCTGCATACAGATTTCTCAAGAGGCAGGTCAGGTGGTCTGGCATTCCCATCTCTTTCAGAAAGTGTATACTAATGCAAATATAATTTTTTGGAGTGAATATGTTTTGGAAATTTTTTTTTGCTTTTTTAAATATTAATTTATTTATTTTAATTGGAGTTGAAGATCTTTTTAAATGTTTCAATTTAATCTATTAAAAACATTTTTGTTTCTCTTACTATTTTCCAGAATTTTAATAAGCCAGAACTTGAGATATTGCCAAAATACACACTGAAGCAAAGGCATTAGAAAGTTGAGCCAATTATAAGGGGAAAAGGAATAGTTTATGGTGATCTATGCTTTTGCACAACTCCTTGCTCACTTGCCAGGACCCTAACCCTGCAACTTGATACCCTCCTTCTGTCCATGACTCCTTTCTGCTTCCCTCTTTGGGAAATAGTAGGGTCTCAGAGGTTGGGCTGCCCCTCCATGTCTTGATGTTATTCTGAGGGGTTCACTGCTCTGGGTATCTGGGTTGGATACCACACAGACAGAATGTGATTTATAAAGATTTTTGCAAGCGCAACATAATAGCAGTTCATTACTGAGAGCATGAAATTAAAAGAGGCTTACTCCTTGAAAGAAAAGTTATGACCAACCTAGATAGCATATTCAAAAGCAGAGACATTACTTTGCCAACTACGGTTCATCTAGTCAAGGCTATGGTTTGTCCTGTGGTCATGTATGGATATGGGAGTAGGACTGTGAAAAAGGCTGAGTACCGAAGAATTGATGCGTTTGAACTGTGGTGTTGGAGAAGACCCTTGAGAGTCCCTTGGACTGCAAGGAGATCCAACCAGCCTATTCTGAAGGAGATCAGCCCTGGGATTTCTTTGGAAGGAATGATGCTAAAGCTGAAACTCCAGTACTTTGGCCATCTCATGTGAAGAGTTGACTCATTGGAAAAGACTCTGATGCTGGGAGGGATGGGGGCAGGAGAAGAAGGGGACAACAGAGGATGAGATGGCTGGATGGCATCACTGACTCGATGGACGTGAGTCTGAGTGAACTCCGGGAGTTGGTGATGGTCAGGGAGGCCTGGCATGCTGCGATTCATGGGGTTGCAAAGAGTCAGACATGACTGAGTGACTGAACTGAACTGAACTAGAGAAGTTTAGATAGGCATTCTCTGTAAATGATGATTAATCATTTAATCACAGCATCCTTGATGAATTTTGGGATGGCCTCATGAAGGAATAAGATGAACACTCTGGTTTAAGAACCAAACTGAATCTGCCTGAGGCTGAATTCTTCATTTCAGATGGAGAACAAGGTTGATTTCTGCCAACTCCAAAAAGTATTTGTGAATATCTGCCTAGGGAGTATGACATTTCACTGGCACTACAGGCTGAAAATCCAGGAAGTAAAAAAATAATAATAATACTTTGTACAACCAAGATCATGCTAGCTCTAGAGCCTCCATTTTTCAAATAGAGAAAAAATTAAGTTGAATCCAGTGCACTTTGATTCTTTATTCAAATTCGAGTCATCATTTCAATCACTGTCCAATTTAAATTCTACTTCTCCCTGATTTCTTCCCCTTCTCAAGCTGTTTCTCTTTCTCTTTCTCCTAGTGCTGCTTCTACATTATAGGTGTTCTGGGTCTTGTAAGGAGGAAGATGATTGCTCTCAAAATTGACTCCAGAGTAGCAAGACAAGGTGCATCTTTGGCATGTAAGGCTGCTGCCATAGTTACTAGCTGTCCTGACATTTTTGGTTGAGCAGGCATTGTAAGGTTAATAAAATATTCTGCCAAGCAGGCTAGACTTTGACTTATTTGAGTCACTATAGATCACTACAGATTTTAGTGCTATGTTTGGGGCCTTTCTGATGCTTATAAAAATGTGTAAACTAATTAACTGTAAAAAAAATAAAATAACTGAGATGAGGCCTTCAAAATGACTTCTAATCCTTGTTAACTTAAATATGTCACTTTTAAACCAATATGTTAGTGTAAATTTTAGGGAGTAAACGTTTTGCACTAAGTCCATGTGTGTCATTTTTTTTAATAGAAAATGGTGTGCATAATTTTTATTATACACTGCCAAATTTAGGTGCTAATTAACACTACTGCAATCTACAGGAATGCAAGCAAGCCTGAATAAATTAATCAATTTCAACAACTAAGAGAAGGTCAGGAGTTCAGAAAAAGAACTTGGAGACTGTTCAGAGTATAGAATTTCAGAGGGAACAGTTCATGCACTAGAAACTCCCATTTCATAACAATCTTCTAACCAATGAGAAACTGAAGTCAATTTGGCAAGACCAACACCCGATGAGCTTAGGTTTTATTGAAAAAAGTGACATGAGATCCATCACTGTCAGCAAGAATCTTATTACAGAGGTATTTAAACAAGAAACATAGTCTTGGAGAATGTGCCCATATGTATATCTAATGCTTGTCAAGTGTATTCACCTACTTTTAGTTTATGTGACAAAATAAGTCATATGAAACAGTTTCAACTTTAGAAGAACTTATTGAAACTATAAAATCTTATTTTCAAACAATTAAACCCACAAACCAGAGGTTTTCTATAATATGACTTATGTAAAGCTACACATTTTCTTAATACTTATTGTTAGCAATTTAGATATGATATTTTAATACATAAACAATAAAAATTAAAAGTTTCCCTACAATCATCCCATTCTAAAAATTAAAAATTTTTACCTGCATGCATATGATGTTTTCAGATAGCTCAGGTAGTAAAGAACTTGCCTACAATGAGGAGACTGGTTCAATTCCTGGTTGGGAAGATCCCCTGGAGAAGGGATAGGCAACCCACTTCAGTATTCTTGCCTGGAGAATCCCCATGGACAGAGGATCCTCATGGGCTGCAGTCCATAGGGTCACAAAGAGTCAGACACAACTGAACGACTAAGCACAGCACAGCACAGCACAGCATATGATGTTTTCAGTTGTAATTATAGTTTATGAATACATTTGTGTTCAAATTAATAAAAGTACATTTTTCTAAGTATGTCATACACAAAAATTTTTCTGCTCATTTCTTTTCATAATTTAATTACATTCCATTCAGTTACATTTATTTTTTAAACTTAGCATTTACTCTGTACCATGGATTATGGTACAGAGTAAATGCCAAATCTAACGAAATAGGTAAATCCTTCCACTTTTCTAATTTTTAATTTTTTAATGTATTTTTATTACTATTATAAATAACAATTCAGTTAACAGGCATGCCCAAAACATTTTTCCTTCTTATGTTTGATTATTTTTCTTAGAGAATATTCTTGAAAATTAGTGGAGTTTAAAAAATTTTTACTATGTTCTGATTAACAATTTCACAATTTTGCTGGTGGTACACTAATCATCATGGGAAGTGTCGTTATTAAACTTATAACATCTTTCAGAAGTTTTAACAGTTTTCACCTAAAGTTAGCAGTCTCAATGAGATAAAACAGTGAAATCTGGAAACTTCTTCATAACAGCTGATCATAGGAGGATAAAGTTTACTTATGGTCATGGAGAGAAGCTGTTCAATGTTGTAAGTTTCTGATCCAGGCCAGGGAAAAATATAATTGCATGTCTTGAAAGCTTGTGCTTTTTGATTCCATAATAAATTTTTCTTTTTTGGTACTAAAATTCACTGCAATAATTGGTTAAAGAAAGAAAGCAGAGATAAGTAAAGGGGAAGGGATGAAGCAGGATGAGAGAGACAAGACAGAAGTTGACAGAGGAAAGGCAATAGAAAAAATAAGATGGTTGAAAAAAGGAGTCGTTTTCTGTTATTAAGGGAAAAGCAGGGCGAAAGGGACGACAACAAACAGTGACAGAAGGAGAGCATCACGATCCCTTTGCTCCACCTAGTGCCCCAGGGGTCATGGTCTGCGTTTAATGAATGTGCTTAGTTTTAATTGGAGGATTATATGGATGTGAGAGCTGGACTGTGAAGAAGGCTGAGCACCAAAGAACTGATGCTTTTGAACTGTGGTGTTGGAGAAGACTCTTGAGAGTCCCTTGGACTGCAAGGAGATCCAACCAGTCCATCTTAAAGGAGATCAGTCCTGAATATTCATTGGAAGGACTGATGTTGAAGCTGAAACTTCAATAGTTTGGTCACCTGATATGAAAAGCTGACTCATTTGAAAAGACCCTGATGCTGGGAAAGATTGAAGGCACAAGAAGGGGACGACAGAGGATAAGAAGATTGGATGGCATCACCAACTCAACAGACATGAGTTTGAGTAAACTCTGGGAGTTGGTGATGGACAGGGAGGCCTGGAGTGCTGCAGCCCATGGGGTCGCAAAGAGTCAGACACGACTGAGCGACTGAACTGAACTGAACCAAACTGATTACTTTATTGTGTTGTGTTGGTTTCTACCGTGTATCAACATGAACCATGGCCTATGTTTAGACCCTGTAAGTCTTGACTAAGAACCTGGGAGAAGTAGGAGGGTCTTCAGTGGAGGCCTGGCTAGGCTGTCAGGTATACTGATGCCCTCCACAGGTGAAGGAAAGATTGAAGGCACAAGAAGGGGACGACAGAGGATAAGAAGATTGGATGGCATCACCAACTCAACAGACATGAGTTTGAGTAAACTCTGGGAGTTGGTGATGGACAGGGAGGCCTGGAGTGCTGCAGCCCATGGGGTCGCAAAGAGTCAGACACGACTGAGCGACTGAACTGAACTGAACCGAACCAAACTGATTACTTTATTGTGTTGTGTTGGTTTCTACCGTGTATCAACATGAACCATGGCCTATGTTTAGACCCTGTAAGTCTTGACTAAGAACCTGGGAGAAGTAGGAGGGTCTTCAGTGGAGGCCTGGCTAGGCTGTCAGGTATACTGATGCCCTCCACAGGTGACAGCAGAAAGGCACTGACTCTCCTGGTTAGAGACATGTGGAAAAGGAAGAACAAAATTCCACCACAGAACTCCTGGAAGCCAGGGCACGATGGTACTCCCGTGGCTGCTAAGTCTCTTCAGTCGTGTCCGACTCTCTGCAATCCCACAGGCTATAGCCCACCAGGCTTCTCTGTTCATGGAGATTTTCCAGGCAAGAATACTGAGAGGGTTGCCACATCCTCCTCCAGGATGGTACTCAGTTCAGTTCAGTCGCTCAGTAGTGTCCAACTCTTTGCAACCCCATGAATCTCAGCATGCCAGGCCTCCCTGTCCATCACCAACTCCCAGAGTTCAATACAGGGAAGCAAAGGATAACCATCTTGTTGATGGCCCTAATTTCTTAGGTAAATCTATATCCTGGTCCATTTGGTTCTTTAATGGCAGGACAGGAGTGTTACAAGAGCTAGCACAAGGCATGAGAAGCCTTTGAATATAAGCCTTTCAACTACATTTGACACTTTCCTTTGCTTCTGGTTTTAAGGGATATTGGGAAAGTATAGGCAAGAACTTGGTAAGATTTATATGAACTTGGATAGATTCTGCTTCAATTATTTTTCCTATATCTGTGGAATTTTTAGCTGCAAGTCTGATACAATGTCAAGAATCCTTATCTGAGTATGCAAGAAATATAAGAGAGGAGAAAAAGGTACATCCAAGGCATACACTGCTCAATTATGAATAGAAGCATCTTCTGGGACATCAAGAAAGAGCCACTTGATGAGCATTTAATACTGCAGTTTCATTTGCAGAGTAAGTCTCTCTCTATTGAAATCACAGAGGTGGTATCAGAGAGCAGTAAGGGATGTTTCTCAGTCAAAGGCTCAAGGGTCACAGTTAAGGGCTGGGAGATAAGGGAACATTTGTAGGCTATTTGAGATAATTTCCACCTGTACAGTATGTCACTCTAGGGAAAGTTGAGTACAGTTGTCAGAGTTTAATGCAGGAGGAGTAGCACCTGCATCTATCAAGATTTAATGAGGATGGTCATCTAAAATTTATAAATATTTCAATTTGAGAGATTAAGGCTATGGTTGGATACTAGGCACTTTTTTCCTTCCACAGAACACCTTCATTGATCTGAGCCAAGGAATTTCTCTTTGTCTTTGTTTTCTTTTATTAGATGGGAATACTTTTTTAGTGTCCTTTTTGTTTCTAATTTCAAGTGGTTGGTAGGGGGACACCTTGCTATTTGAACTGCAGAGGTTCACATTTATTTTGAGTTCTTTCTCATTTTTATTCTAAAGCCTTTTAAAACTGTTCTTCCCTGTGTTGTAGTTCAGCTGAAGGGGCTATATCTCATTGTAATTTTTTTTTTCAAATTAATTCTCCAAGTTCAGGTTTAATTCCATTGATGAGATGCGATGAGAAACCTTCTGTTACATAAGCCCCTCCTTTCACTCTCGAGTGTTGTCAGGAGGTATTTTCTAATCTACCCTGAAAATCTCCTATAGTTTCATCGTCTTTCTGGCTTGCTTAATTGAAGTTTCATCCAACCCATGTTTTATTGGAAATGTTTCAGGTACATCTTTTAAGAGATTCTGACCCACTTTTCTGGCCTTTCTGCTTTGCTTGGTCATTGCTTTTGACCCATCCTGAGGTTATTTATTTATTTCTGTTTGTGGATGGGCTGGGTCTTCGTTACTGTGCATCGGCTTTCTCTAGTTGTGATTGAAGAGGGGCACTACTCTCTGGTTGGGATTCGGGCTTCTCCTTGGAGAAGCTTCTCTTGCTATGGATCAGGGGCTCTAGGTGCATGGGCTTTGGTAGAGATAGAACCTAACATCCCCTACATTGGCAGGCAAATTCTTAACCACTGGACCACCAGCGAAATCCGCCCTGAGGTTTATGGTAAAAGAAAGGCTCCTGTATCTCTTTCCAGGCCAGTCCAATCAGCTTTATCATACAGAAGCAACCAGTACAGCTGTAATCAACACATGTGCGAGTTGATAGAGGTTGGATAGCCCTGGGTTATAGGTACTCAAAAGAATTCTAAATTCCTTTGTGAATATTCACTGCGTTATTTAGATTTAGCAAAGTCTTTCATTGTAACTCTTAAATTGAGCTTGGACCCAAGGCTTAAATTCTACACTGATCAGCACACAACTCATGAGCACAGCTCATGGACAGGGCAGGTCCTTAGAGGCAACTCCATTGGGGGCTTTTAGGAGTGTGGTTAGGAAAAAGTAGAAGGAAAGATACACAGAAAGAGAAGGGAAACCCCAACCTGAAACAAATGGGTCGTGAGATATTTTCCAGCAACAATAGGTTTATCCGTGGTCAACAGAGAATTACAATTCAGGATCTGAAACCATAGCTAGTCTCATGCACTTCCCTGCACAGCAAGGGAGGCAGCACGCATTTAGAGGGGGAAAGGAAGGTGGGCAGGGTTAGTGAACAGTCTGTGGCTTGTCACTGGCTGAGTCCCTACTGGGAAAGAGAAGCAGTCTCTCTTCTTCCTGTCGACTGGCCTCTGTCTAAGGGAATGCAGATTCCCCTTTCTGTCTCCTTACTCTGTGTGTTTGATGTTTTCGTTTTTTATTTTTACAGAGAAGATGTAAAGGAGGGAGACCAGTATAGGAGGCAAGTGGGGCAGTTGGATGCAGGAAGGTGAAGGGAAGATTTGAGGAAATGTGTCTCATTTTTTCTTATTTAAGGTTGTCACATTGCTCACTACCTTTGGCCACACACTCTTTTGGTGAAGCAATTTTTAATTCAGAATTGCATTTGAAGGTCTCTGCATAACAGTCAAGAAATACTATCCATTGGGCTAACAAGGTCTGATTCCCTTCCTTTTCAAGTTGCCTCTCAAATGAACAATGTGGTTCAAATCCAGTGTCAAGAGTCGACACTGAAGGCCTGGGTCCGCTTGGTGAATGGGGTTCTGATGGCTTAGAAAGAGAGGCATAAGGATTGGGGCTGTAAAGAGAGGACAGATAAGAAGCAGAGTTCACCCAGGCAGAGAGGAGGAGTTGATGACAGGACCCTTGGCCATGGCAGCTGTCACTTGGAACATGATGCTTGAGCACTTCCTGTCTCAGGGCCGACCCTGAGGGCGGGTCTCCTTCAAACCCAGACCCGGCAGGTGGAAATCCAAAGTCCTGTCCAAATCCAAAGCCAGGCTTGCAGGACACACAATCAAGGCAGAAGCAGAATCCCATCCAGTTTTATTGGTGACCCATGGCAAAGTTTGTCCAAGGGAAAGAGCACTTCTGATAGGAACCAAAAGCCCACTGGATGATGATTCTGCCTCAAACAACAAGCTTCTGGAGCCTGTGACTCTCCATATGACAAACAACACTTGTAGACTCAGCACAATACCCAAACAGAAACACCGAAGGCAGCAAAATGGAAGAAAGAGGAATGCCTTGATTTCCTCAAGGACGCCAAACACAAAGGAAACAGATAACAAAACCTGGCACCAAACTAAGAATAAAGAGCTGAGGCACTCAAAGCAAAGCACACAGCTCAGACTCTGCTGTCTTTCCACAGCTTCCTGGCCTTGGCAAGCAGTGAGCAGCAGGGCCTCTGTGATACCATGCTGGGTTGAAGACCAGGGTCTAAAGTGATGGGAAGTGCAAACTGGACCTCACTGGAGCCTTCCTCACTAACTGTGGAAATAAATGAAGACCAACCAAATGGAAATAAGTCATGACTATTTATTCAGAGCTTGTTAGAGCGAGAGGGTAAGCTACCATTATTTCTGTTTTCGTAGAGACCAAAAGGCAGCAGAGGAGTGGGAAAGCTTTACGGTGCAAAAAGCATTTACAGTGGAAAAAGGAAGCCATCTTTGCCTCTCTGTATTGGTCCTAATTAACACATTGGAAGTGGGGCCAAAATTAAAGAGGCTATCAATTATCAACCACAAGTGATCACCCAGGGACACTCATTAGAGAAGTTAGTGCTTAACATTCTGGAGTACTTAGCAATCAGACTTCTGTAAAGTCTGACTTTTAGCAGGCTGCTTTCTGGGTTGTTTATTGCAAACAACAGTGTTGGTTTTCAAGGCAGATCGCTGTAGGTTGGGAGTCATATTTTTACATATGGTCTGATCCTTGTCTGTATATTCAGTCTCTCATGGGGTAGAAAAAATCAGTTTCAGCAGCTACCTTTGTCTTAATCCTGATAAAGCTTTTCCCACTCTATATATTCAAACTAAGTCATTACCAAATAACTTACCATTCCATACAAACCTCAAAAAATTGAAAATCTAAACTAATATTTCTGATACGTGGCAAAGCAGCCATTGCTCACTTTTCTAAGAGAAAGCCTTGCGTGGATACCATCAAGAGCTGGTGGGAGTTGTAGTGACAGGCTTGTATAAAAAGTCTTTTAATTCATTAGCTGGGAATGAAAGAACAGAGAAATCCATCCCCAGCCCCCTCACTTTTCCATATGGTTTCTCAATAAATCATTGCATGAGAATCAACATTTCAAGGTCTGCTTCCAGAGAACCACGCCAAAGACAGGGGGTGTTCTGTGTATCTGCTGCACTTTACATGTATATCCAGGTAGCTTTCAACTCCTCACCAACATAAACTTTCTAATGAATACACCTACAAACCTGTTTGACATTTTATTTTTTGTATGCACTCTTGGGAGTGGAATTCTTGAGTCATGCCATGTGCTACACTTTACATAACTAAGTACTTCCTGCTGGCTCTACTGGTATAATTCCATATGTCTCTACACCCACTCTGGAGGCTTAAAGACCCTTTAATTAATGTTGAAAAATCTATTTTGATATTGGCCCCCCTTCTGCCATTAAGATTAATGACCAAAATAAGAAATTTCATGCCTTGACCTTGTTTATCCAATCAACAAATTTATTGGTTCTTATTTAAATCAAATTGTGTGTACATGGTATATGAGTTTGAGTAACAGCATGTTTTTGTTGAATTATGTCAGCGTGGTGCCACCTCATGTAAATTCTTCCTGTGCATATTTTCCTTTCAATATCTCAATCCTTAACTCCCCAAATGACCAGGGAACTGTATCAATGATGCTCATATGTTTAATTCATTCAAATGACAGTTTTAGAAAACTGATTCTATCTAAGTAAGTGCATCTCAATAAGTGCATGCGCTCTGTGGCAGGTACTTTGGGGCTCTAGGGAAATGAAATTTTAACAAATATATTTACTTTATATGAGCATTGGTTGAGTCAGCATTTAAATTGGAAATAAATCTAATGATTTAGTTCCAGTTAACAAAGAGTGTGGTTAACCTCTTGGACAGCTAACCAGTGAAAGTTAACCAAAGCAGAGTGATGGTTATGGCCTTATAGCCCCCACATCAAGTGGAGTCAGCTCATTCAGTCAGATTCCTCTGCTCTTTCTATGGCCAAAACAGAGTTAAAGTCTTAGGGAGAAAAAGTGAACATCCTGCAGTGACAAAACTTCTGAGATTCTTTGTGTTTAGTTTCCTGGTCCTAACCAGTCCACTTTAGTGTGACAATACACTTTAACACTTCAGTGCTAGTAATTCACGACTGCATCAATCAAGATAACCCAGGCACCCATTAAACATTTCATGATTGTTCACTGTTTTCCAAGCAACCACAGCCCTCACTTTTTCCACTGTTAGCTCATGCCATGCTTTCAGCTGGAGATTGCATAGAGTTCCTCCTTCCCTTTTCAATCTAGGTTTTGCCCAAGTCACAATCATTTATCTGCATATTGAAGTATAGTTTCTTTACAGTGTTGTATTAGTTTCTGCTGTACAGCAAAAAAATCAGCTATATATATACATATATCCTCTGTCTTCTGGATTTCCTTCCCAGTTTGGTCATCACAGAGCTTTGAGTTCTCTGTGCTACACAGCAGGTTCTCATTAATTATCTATTATCTACATCAGTTCAGTTCAGTCACTCAGTCGTGTCCGACTCTTTGTGACACCATGAATCGCAGCACGCCAGGCCTCTCTGTCCATCACCAACTCCCGGAGTACACTCAGATATTAGTGTATAAATGTCAGTCACAATTTCTCAGTTCGTCCCACCCACTCTTTCCCCTCTCTTTGTCCACACATTTGTTCTCTATGCCTGTGTTTGTATTTCTGCCTTGCAAACAGATTCATCTGTACCATTTTTTTAGATTCCACACATATGTGTTAATATATTGTGTTTATTTTTCTCTTTATGACTTAATTCACTCTGTATGGCAGATTATAGGTCCATCCATGTCTCTACCAATGATCTACATTCATTCCTTTTAATGGTTGAGTAATATTCCATTATATACACGTGACACGTCTTCTTTGTCCTTTCCTCTGTTGATGAGCACTGTGTTGCTTCCATATCCTGTATTGTGAATGGTGCTGTGAAGAAGGGGTGTGCGTGTCTTTTTGAATTATGGTTTTCTCCAGGTATATGTCCCAGATAGTGGGATTCTGGGCCATATGGCAGTTCTATTTTTAGTCTCTCAAAGAACCTTCATACATGGTTCTCAATAGTAGCTGTATCAATTTACATTCCCCCCCCAAAAGTGAGGGTATGGATAAAAGGGGAGCCCTCTTGCAATGATAGCTCTTAACTCTGCCTCCAGGCTTTAGGTTAGCCCTTTCCAAATTGGGAGTTATGTCATAGTTGCTTTGGAGTTCTGAAAAAGTAAAGGTTTTCTGATACTTCCCCTAGAGACTTTGACTTGGCATGTCATGTAGAGCTTGAGGATCTTTATATTTTGAAAATGATTTCTACTCTATCTGTTGATGACCTTACTCACCAGCCTAGTAACTTCACCTTTACCCTATGCCTCAAGCCTCATAGAGTTAGCAGCTACTATCCATACAAATTTCCCCAGTGCCACCCTGGCCCCAGTGAAGCCCCAACTCCCAAACAGACATAAAGTCATTTTCT
>SJYC01124916.1:0-18960 GCA_006408675.1 Madoqua kirkii | reverse complement strand
AAATTTCAATAAAATTCATGGAAATTCTTTGAAAACTTTGACAAGCAGTGAAATTTCAAAGAAAAGTGAAGCATGATATTCAAAAGTTAAGAAAGAAAAAGACTGGAGGATTTACACATCTTGATTTCAATAGAAGTCATACATTTGTAATTATAAAGACAATGTGGTATTAGCTCAACAATAGACAAGTAAATCAATGAAAGAGAAAGTAATATAGAAATAGCCCCACAACAAATGTGCCAGTACAATTCAAATTGTGTCAGAACAACTAGATAAATATATGGAAAAAGTCTACAAATTCTACCTGATGTTACACACACAGAGAAATAATAATTTAAGATGCAAATTATTATTATACTAAGAGTAAATGCTAAAATTATGGTTTTTACAGAGGATGAGATGGCTGGATGGCATCACCGACTCGATGGATGTGAGTTTGAGTGAACTCCGGGAATTGGTGATGGACAGGAAGGCTGAAATTCATGGGGTCACAAAGAGTTGGATACAACTGAGTGACTGAACTGAACTGATAAGAGAAAACACTGTGTTCTTTTGTTACACAAAACTATTTAAAAAGCACGTAAACAGAACCTGCTGCTGCTGCTAAGTCGCTTCAGTCGTGTCCGACTCTGTGCGACCCCATAGATGGCAGCCCACCTCTGCTGCCCTTGGGATTCTCCAGGCAAGAACACTGGAGTGCGTTGCCATTTCCTTCTCCAATGCATGAAAGTGAAAAGTCAAAGTGAAGTCGCTCAGTCATGTCTGAATCTTTGCAACCCCATGGATGGCAGCCCACCAGGCTCCTCCATCCATGGGATTTTCCAGGCAAGAGTACTGGAGTGGGGTGCCACTGCATTCTCCGAAAAAGAACCTACTATAAAGGAAAAATAGCTGATGGATTAAGGCCCTGGGAATGCCATGTTGTGAAGCATGTATGTCAACTGTAAAAATTGGGGTTCATGGTGCAGGAAAGCAGACAGATAGGAGCTTTGTCCTAGCCTTAAGTCACTCCCTCACAAGGCTGGCATTCTATTTAATCAGCTCTCAGCTCAGTCCTCACCTCTTTTGGGAAGCTGTTCCTGATGTCTTCATCTAAGTTCTGGAACCTTCCATGAGTTTCCCCAGGACTCTAAACTTCATGCATAAGACTTTCAGAATATGCATGTCTTTTCTCTCTTCTGTGAGCTTTCTGTAGGTAAGGTCGTTGTCCCTTGGATCTATATTATTAAATCTTGCCCAGACCCTGGTGTAATCTTTGATAATTATGACCAGAATGAATAAATGTCTGAAAAAAGGATTCATTGAGCCAGTAAATCTAATATATTGAATATTGAAAAAAAGATTTACATATTAATATCCTAATGTTAATCTCTGATAAATTGTTTCATCTTACCAAGTAAATATTTGTTGATTTTCCCTACCATGTAAGCAAGAATTATCAGTTATGAAGGTTCAATATCAGTCCTGTGCCATTAATCATATTTCAAAGCCTGGTTCATGATTGTAAAGGCAGGATTAAAATTACACCACCATTATTTTAATAGATAAAGTTCAGTCAAAATTATTACTTTTTTCTTAATAATTTGCAGCCACCAAATGCAGATATTTAAACAAGTTTAACTCATGACCTTATCCTAGGAGGAAAATAAAAGTTATATATTGTATATTGATACTTTATACCAATGCAGTGGATATAACACTGTGAACTAGGAGATGCTTCAGAAGTCTTATTGACAAATTTATTCCTCTGTCTGTAAAATTAAGCATTGGAGACAAAAAGGCCTTACACCCTAATATTGATAGGAGCATGTTAATTATGGTCCATATTATGGTGGAATTCTTTAACTTCCTGAGAATATTACTGTAACACTTAACATAATAAGCCCTCCCACCAAAAAGTTTTGGTTAGGAAGTATCAATATATAACTGTTTTCTAGGTAAAGTCTACTTTTCAGACTAAAAATCCTATATCATTGATTCAGTACACTTTATTTGATTTTTTAAAAACTCTTTAACTGAACTGAAGAAATATAATAATTTTGAGAAAAGATTTTCATCAACTAATCTCCATTCAGATATGATATTATACTTGCTGTGAAGCAACCTAAATGCTCACTGATGGATGAATAGATAAAGAAGATTTGGTTTTTGTATACAACGGAATATTACTCAGTCATCAAAAAGAATGACATGCCATTTACAGCAACATGGATGGACCTGGAGACTGTCATATTCAGTGAAATAAATCAGAGAAAGACAAATATAATCTAGTAATTTATAAAATATATATTTAAAATATAATATATATTGAATATAAAAAATGGTACAGATGAACTTATTTATAAAACAGAGTCACAGATATAGAAAACAAATCTATGGTTACCAGAGGTAAAGCAAGGTGGAGGAATAAATTGGGAGACTGAGATCGATGCATACACACTGCTATGTATAAAATAACTAACAAGGACCTGGTCTTCCCAGGTGGCTCCTGGTAAAAGAATCCGCCTTCCAAAGCAGGAGACGTGGGTTCAGTCCCCGGGTGAGGAATATCCCCTGGAGAAGGAAATGGCAACCCACTCCAATATTTTTGCCTGGAAAATCCCATGGACAGAGGAGCCTGGCAGGTTGCAGTCCAGAGGGTCGCAAAAGAGTCAGACACATCTTAGCGACTAAACAATAACAACGATAAGGTGCCATCTACTATCATCCATCATGATATTACTGCAGGGAATACACAGACCCTTACTTTTCTAAGTCAAGAAGATGAATTTAGACTAAACGTAGATATAAACAGAAGCAATGTCAAGCACTGAGCTTATTTGACTTAAAAATGGGGACACACTAGATTAAAAGTAATGTTGAAATGCAAGGGATGATATTTACTGGGGCTTTTATCTAGTACAAAGAAAATTGGTGAAAATATGATATCACCTAGTTTAACAGAACACTGACGATTCAGTACTTGCCTATGTAAAGTTGATCGGCAAGAGGTAACTACACGTGAAAATAGAAGTTCAAAAGCAGCCCTGTGCACAGCGAAGATCCCAAAGTAATAAGACTCGGAATTAATTGCAGGGAGCTGAGTCTGAGACGTTGAAGGTAGAGCAGATCTTATCAAAATGTACCTGACAACATGAAATTGGAAGCCTAGGCTAAATAAAAAGGGGCCAAAAATAACACACCCACTGACATCAGACACAGTCACTGTTGCCTCATGACTCAGGGGATATTTACTTCTCATGACAAATCAATAGGCAGGTATTACCTCCCCATTGCAAATGCAGAAACTCAAAGGTTAAGTAATTTACCAAAGGTCACACATATGGCAAAGTATTAGAGGCAGGAGGTGAGCCTACACCACTGTAAAGATGAAGCTTAATAAGCATTTAGCAGTGACTGTGGCATTCCTTCCACCTGTCAGAATGGCATTCACAGGAAGGGATCTTCTGATTTATGAGGCATCCCTTAGTGGCTGTTCTCTGCCCAGTATTATGTCATTGCAGTGTGCCCAAATGAGGATGGGTAGACTAATCTCTCTTTAGCAAATATGCTGATGGCAGATTCCACTTGGGTGCTGATGAATTTTTGAGTTTGCAGACATACCTCCACCAGCAAAACTCACTGGAGGCAGATGCTACCGAGGCTATATTAGTGGCCAGTCATTAACTCCAAATTTAGATTATCAGAAGGAAGCATACATAGAATAAAATAGAACCATTTTTTTAAATAACATTTCTCTCAATAAGTGAAACCAAAGTAAATTCTATTGAATGATGTACAATTATCTATTGATAATAGTAACTACACAACATAAAATAAGTCAATGTGTTAGATCAAGGTATTTTTCAGTTACAGTATTATAGTCCTCTTGAAATATTTAATCTGTAATAAGAGACAATGTTCTTTGAATGACTACTGTGTCTGAAATTATTTATAACAATATCTGCAGCAGTATACACACATTTTATACATTCTTCTTAAATATTCTTTTCTAAAACAACAATATTCCAATAAAGAAAGATGTGATACATATAGACAGTGGATATTACTCAGCTCTAAAAAGAATGAAATAATGCCATTTGTAGCAACATGAATGGACCTACAGATTATCATACTAAGTGAAATAAGTCAGACAGAGAAAGACAAATCCCATATAATATCACTCATATGTGGAATCTGAAATATGACACAAATGAACTTGTCTAAGTCGGACACGACTGAACGACTTCACTTTGACTTTTCACTTTCATGCATTGGAGAAGGAAATGGCAACCCACTCCAGTGTTCTTGCCAGGAGAATCCCAGGGACCGGGAAGCCTGGTGGGCTGCCGTCTATGGGGTTGCACAGAGCTGGACATGACTAAAGTGACTTAGCAGCAAGAAACAGAAACAGACTCACAGACAAACTTAGGCTGCCAATAGAAAACAGACTTATGGTTGCCATGGGGAGGACGAAAGGGAGATAGATGGACTGGGAGTTTGGGATGGGTAGATGCAAATTATGACATTTAGAATGCTTAAACAAGGTCCTACTATGTAGCACAGGGAACTATATACAATATCTTGTGAAAAATAACTCAACACCTTCACTATATTGTATTGAATGTGATCGCTTAGCTTTCATGGAGATATGTCTCTCTACCTGCTTCAAACCTGAATTTATATATGATAGGCAGTGTTCCCCATCAAGGGACATGCTCCCCAAAGTCTCCTGCACCCAGCATCATTGATTCTTTAGCTGAGCCAGTGTTCCATAAGGAGGAAAAGAAGTTAGAATCCTTAGCAGGTGTTTCCTCTCTGCTGGTGCTGGTGAATCGCAGGGCACAAGGCAGTGCTCAGAGGAGGTACCTGAATCATTTGAGGAAACCATTCCATTTGCCTTTATCTTCTTCCTAATTGGTTTTTTATTTGCCTTTAAATTTTAATTGTCCTGATTTATTGTATTTCACTTTACAATGTTCCTTAAATCCTCTGTGGAATAAGCTATAAAACAGAAATTCTTTAAAAAATAAATCATCCAGTAATCCATATTTATGTAGAAACATGAAAGTATGGAGCAGGCTTTTTCTATAAATACTTAACTAACTTACAAGATAACTAAGTGCCTGTGCTCAGTGTTAGCCTCTCCTGGCTACTTGGTTCCTAGGAGTAAGATAGGGAAGATAATCCACTCTCACTACTACCATGGAAGGCATTTTAAAAAATACTTAACAAAGCTCAAACTGGCTTTTCAGCTTCTTTTTCTTTTACCTTGATCATCTGGGCATAAAGTAGAATTTGATTTAATTTTGTGCAAGATCAATAGAAGATGGCTCCCAAATGTTTGTGAAATTCTTATAGATTGTTCTGAAAAGCAAATACCACTCTGTTTAAAGTCATCATATCAGAATTGAAATATCTGTTCCTAGACTAATTTAAAATCTCATTTAGTGTGACAGAATGCAGGCATATACCTGCTTAATTTTCTTCCAGTTAAGCCATTATATAATTGGATCTTACCAGAACTATAGGATTATCTTACAGCTGAACAAATTGAAAGAATTTATTTACCTTTTTGTTTAAAATCAAGAGAAGAAAGAACCTAAATAAATTTCCCCATTGCTTTACTTTATCATTGAATATATGAGAAAATTATCCTGGCGTGAAGAAACAAAAGCTTCTTAACAGAAATAAATATGAAATTAATCTTTCTTTAACTGAATCCATTCATATTATCTATTACTGACTCAGTGCCCTTGTTTGAAGTTCTGTCAACCATCATTTGCCATCAAATAATAAAATTCTATGAGCATTTTCTATGCAAATGCTTGAGTAAATTTTACAGGTATGAAGACAGTGGTTGTTGACTTTAGTTATGGCATTTGGTGGATGGAGTAGTCAATACAAGAAGGATTCTTGTCTTCACAATCCAAGCTGAATTACAAGGCCATTCACATCTCTACAATTCTGCAGTCAGCAGACCTACTGGCACTTTTTCTGTGCCAGATGTGCAAGGCATCAGGAATATAAAGATGAGCATGCTTGCTTTCCCTTCTCAAGTAGTTTATATCATTGGGCAGATAAAGGCATATGTAATGTGCATATGCATAGCATTTTCTATGCAAATGCTTGAGTAAATTTTACAGGTATGAAGACAGTGGTTGTTGACTTTAGTTATGGCATTTGGTGGATGGAGTAGTCAATACAAGAAGGATTCTTGTCTTCACAATCCAAGCTGAATTACAAGGCCATTCACATCTCTACAATTCTGCAGTCAGCAGACCTACTGGCACTTTTTCTGTGCCAGATGTGCAAGGCATCAGGAATATAAAGATGAGCATGCTTGCTTTCCCTTCTCAAGTAGTTTATATCATTGGGCAGATAAAGGCATATACAATGTGCATATGCAATGTGACATATGATGTCATGGAGATATGAGTCAATTATAACAGAAGCACAGAGAAGATGTGCAAGGAAATAAGAATAAAAATGTTAGGGGAGCCTTCTCAGAGAACTACTTCTGCCGTGACTTGAAGTAGAATTCACTCTGGCTGATACAAGCAGAAGATGACTTCAAAAATGAAGAAAAGTAAAAATGATACCTTCAGGAAATGATGCACAGTCAGTACTGTTGGGGGATATGGTTCTTATGAGTTGCATCTGTGAACTCCTGAAGAACAGGGAGGAGGATGAACAGAGTGCCTGATTATCCTGAAACTCAGGTTAGTGACTTTCACTTTTACCTATGGTCAGTAGTCAGCTACTGAAATCTGAGATTAGGAAGCAGTATCATTGGACAGTTCTAGCTGGGAAAAGTAAAATGGACTGCAGGCCCAAACATTTGGCAGTCAATTATGGCAATAATTTCAACAAGCAATAATTAGAGATTTAAAACAATAAAAACAGAAAGGGAGACTATAGGTCATTTAATTTATGGTACTATTCTTCTAACATTTTGATAAAAGGATTTAAAAACAGATTTTGTTTTCTAACACTTGTGTCATTTATTGCATCATTGCATATTTATAAATCCACTGACTAATGCTAGCTAGTATGAGCTTTCCACACTTAATATACCTTCAGAAAATCTCTATAAGCTTATAAGTTTGTTGACCTTACAGATGAATAAGAGATTGATTTATTTGACCACATCATTAGCAAAGCTACTTTGAAAACATCATAATTCATAGGAAATTTGTATGGCCATTATAAGGTTTCAGTGAATTGCTCAAGCACAAAATTACTTTCCTAAGAGGAAAATCTTTGCAATGTTAAGCTTAGAAAATAGTTGTGACTCAGCATCCTTGAAGGAAACAGATGGTCTATCCAAGTATTAACCAAAGAAAGTCTAATGAAATGATCGCTTACAGTGATGGGGCAGGTGCAGAGAACCCAGAATGGACAGACACTCCCAAGGACTAGTGACCTTCATGCTCCAGCCCGAGGGGCCAGGTGAGGCAGTGGTGTTCCTAGGATCATAGCTCTTAACGGAGGCAGCTGGAGAGGCTGGCAGGAAGGGGCAGGGTAGAGGGGGAGGGGGCAATAGACAGAGAGATGAGTCATTGTCAAAACCTACTGGAGACTGGATTGACATATGTACACTTCTATGTATAATATAGATAACTAATGAGAACTAACTGCATAGCACAGGGAACTCTACTCAGTGCTCTATGGTGACCTAAATGGGAAGAAGTCCAAAAAAGAAGGGATAAACATGTAGATATAGCCGATTCATTTTGCTATACAGCAGAAACTAATACAACATTGTAAAGCAACCATGCTGCTGCTAAGTCGCTTCAGTCGTGTCCGACTCTGTGTGACCCCATAGATGGCAGCCCACCAGGCTCCCCCATCCCAGGGATTCTCTAGGCAACTATACTCCAATTAAAAAAAAAAAAAAAAAAAAACCCTATTAGAAAGACAGAGCAGGAAATACACCAGAACCTTCCTGTCCTTCCCCACAAGTCTCCGGCTGGTGTATCCACAATGTAAAATGAACTGCAAGAAAGAAAGAGGACAAAGAGCTATGTCAAAGTGTGGATGATGCCTCAAAAAAGGAGCCATCACCCAGGACACAGAATGTGAAGATGAGCAAGGGCAGTTGTGGGGGAGGGATGATGCACACAAGATGAAGCAGCCCTGGGAGGGGGCCATTGGTACTTTTCAAATGGTCACCCTGGCTACTTGAGCAGCTTGCTTTCCAGTTTCACATTTTCCAGAAGCATATGATTCTGCAGATGGAGGTCCCTTTGCCGTTCTGTGTTCACAGCCCTGTGACGCCATCCAGATTCCTGCCTGGGTCTTACTTCTGTGCCAAGTCCTCCCTGAGACCTATTTCCCTAGTGGGTTATGGCTAACCCACTATTCTCTGTGCTTTGTTTATGAATCCAATGATGCTATTTAATGCACAGAAGTATTTGACATCTCTGTATTGAAGTCTTAATGAATAAATATATAGGAAAAGTGAACAAAGGCCTTGATAAATTATCCTAGGAAAGAAACCTCAAAAGTGAATTTCCCAGGTTTAAACAGATGACCTGCTGCTGCTGTTGGTACTAAGTCGCTTCAGTCGTGTCCGACTCTGTGCGACCCCATAGACGGCAGTCCACGAGGCTCCCCCATCCCTGGGATTCTCCAGGCAAGAACACTGGAGTGGACCAGGAATTATTTAATCCTATTCAATTTTGCCACTGTTTTGCTCTCCTTCCAATCTCATCAGTCAATTAATTATCAACACGTGGTGAACATAAATGAGTGCTTTCTTTGAGGCTGAGCTAAAAGGATGTTGGTACCAAAGGGGCTTGGAGGGGTGGGGCAGGCATCTAAAAACAGTTATTATGACATGAATTGCTAGTTGAAATAACAACATTTTGGTGCAAAATGAATCCCTGCTTAATAGGTTTCTAGAGTATTAACTCAGCCAGTTTTATGGAATTATAGACTTTTCCCCTAAACAAGTAATATAGTTATTATTTATAATCTACTTATTCAAAATTTCAAATAACCCTTAAAATACACTCAGTGAAATTGTAGTCCTGTCTCCCCACTTTACTGGGCAACCTGAGCACTCCTTGCCTAGGCTCTGCTCAGACACTCAGCATCTCCCACTCTTACTGGAGGAAAAGCTATTTAAATCAAGTGCAAAGGCACGTAGTTCAGCCCCCTGGAATTGAGGGTTATTAAAAATAATGCAGAGCTAGAAAAACCAAACCAAGCACCCTCAGATTTATAATCCTGGTTCTCTGTGAGGACACAGAAAAGGAGGAACCTACACTTGAGCATTGATTCCTGCTTTCCCAGATACCAACCGTGCATCCTGAAGAAAGGAGTTCAGAGACATAGGTTCTGAGGAACTAGGACCCCCAAGCAGGCTGTGCTACAAAACAGAGGTGACCGTATGCCTCACTCAGGACATTATTTTGGAAGGCTGAGAAAGGCTAATATATACAAAACTGATGTGTCAATGATGATGACTGAATAAAGCTTATTTCTTACACTAAGGTGTATACTATTACTAAAATATCCCAGCATTAATGTGTTGATCAGAGATACATATTGATAAATGAAAAATTATCATTTATTTTGAACTCTTAGTGATAAAAAGAAACAGAGAAGTACATGAACACAAATGGATTTTTCATCCTAAGAAACCCCATCATTATTTCCTTCAGTTCCTAAATACTGTTGTGGTGTAGGAGTAACTTCCACAGGATTACTGAGTTGAGAGGATTACAGACTTAAAAGTTGAGAGCCAGGAACTCTCCCTCATCTTTTCCTTGCTGATTCATCCTTCACTTAATTAGTCTTCCACTTCCTTTTCTTCTCTTTCTGCAGGAGAAATTGAGGATTCTTTCTTAAATCCATCTCCTGTCCTTTCTTACCATACCCTGAAATTTGGGTCACCATGATGCCTTGTCTAGACTATGTATTAATGTTCTGTTTTCCATTTTTCTCCTTAAAATCATTACACTGTTGAGTGATCTCAGATACAAGAAAACCAGTCCAAAGGGTCTAAGCTTTGTAAACCCAAACCACTATTTCCAGCTGCTCCAAAACTTGGCTTCCCCCTTTTTTCCAAATCTCTTGCTATATTTGGCTTGTGCGTCACTGCCTAATAATATCACGTGGTGAAACTGTCCAGAGATGGTAAAAATTCTTGTGAATGCACGATGTCCGCCCCCTGTAATAACTGCTACTCACCCTCCGTATACTCCGCCTGCACAAACTGGGTCACGTGGTCTGACCGCCACACTCTGCTTCCTCTCACGACAGTGAAATGAAGCAATCTCCGAATTTCTTCCTGCCCACAGATGATGACCTGCTTTCAGTCACAGACGTGTCTTCCTCTCATCCTCTTACCCCACTCGGTTCCAAATGCAATGTTCTAGACTCACAAGGAGCACCGTTCTCTGATGACTTTCCAAACATGCAAGAAGCATCCACAAATGCATGAGTGACTTATACTGCAGCTTCTGTGACATCTACCCCCAGGAGAGTCTACACTGCCACTTGGATTATCCCATTTCACCTCTGTTATACCCACTTTGACACTGGATGTGTTAATAAAATCTACTCCTGACACTTCCATAGATGTGGAGCTGGGGCTTTTCCAGTTCACTGTGGACCTACTGAGCAATTTTCTGTGCTAATGTAATTTTCAATCATCCTTGCTTGATCAGCAATGGAGCAGATTCTGATCATGATGCAGAATACATACAGCATGAGTTGGATCTACCTTTATTTCTTTTAGTCATTAAATGTTCACAAGTAGATGATAAATTTTCTCTACTTCAATATATTTCCTTGACATAAAAAGCACTAAAAGGGAATTAAACTTTCATAAAAACTCTAATATGCACTGTACATATTTCCCTGTCAAAGAAGCTGTTTTTAGTTAAGACTTGTAGGATATTCAGTTTCAATCAGTGTAAATTTAAATAAATTCATTTCAATCTTCACTTTCCCTTTCAGCTATAAATCTGGGAAGACCTACAGCATTAATCTGATCTCATTTTTGATGTAAGGGCAATAGAGAAGACATTTTATTGATGTTAAACATAAAATTACAATAGGTGATTAAATTAAATCTCTGGGTTGAAAGATATAGTAATAGAATTAAATCAAATTCTGTCACCTTAAATCAAGATATTTAACTGTAAAGGCCTGTTGTTAGGGAACCATAAAGCTACTCCAAGGATGATTTTTTTATGCACTGTAAAAAAAAAAAAGAGAGAGAGAGCAAGAGAGAGAATTTGCTGGTGAAGAGAAAGGGATATTTTTGCACACGTGTAGCTGATGTCACCTCTAAACGTAAATGGTCACATTTACTTGATTCATAAGACATAGAATGTTGACCCCAGTAGACAATTTATTTTTCTGCTAATTTGACAGCAAAGACTGGGTGGTATAGTACAAGAGACAATCATCATCAACTTCCAGCTTTAAACCAAGCCATCTCCAAGATCCTTCCAGCTCTGATGTTCTGAGATTGTCAGATTCTGGTGGGTATCCACTCCAGTGCAAATGTTACTAAGAATAGCTCTTGTGGGTTAACGGGATAAACTGAAAGTTGAAAACAAGAACACAGCTTGCAAATCTGTACTATGGCTTTCCAAAAAATTTAACCATGCCATCCATGAATGCAGATTAGGTTGAAACCCTTGAAGCCAAACTTCATTTATAGGCACCAAGTTTTAGGTAAGACCATGTCAAAAAGATCTAACAATAAGTTAGCATGGATTCGCTCTAAAAATAAGTCTACTCACTCACTGTTCTAGTGATTTTCTTGATTTATGAATCCTGATCATAACTAGTAAGACTGTCTTGAGACTAACTCTCAGCCTCAAAGCTATAGGGAAACACTTCCATGGCACCCCTTACTTGGGGGATGCCCTCAGTTTTCACGAAATATGTTCTTTTCTGCAAAAACCAAGAAACTTAAATTCACTTGGCTCTGTATGTGTTCTTCATGGTCTTTTTTTCACACTGTAGTTTCTAAATCATAGGGCTATTATAAAGACTCAATAAACTTGTGTACCTGGTACAAGGTAAGTTTTAATAATGTCAGATATTGCTACTGGGAAGTTATTAATGTATTGATGTTATCAAGTCCAAGCTCACTTTGCTTGCCATGTGACAAGCAATAAATTGGAGGCCGATAAATTGGAGAAGAGGTGTTGAGGCAGAAAATAATGACTTTATTCAGAAAGTCAGCAGACAAGGAAGACACAGACTAATGTCTCAAAATAACCATCTTATCAGGGTCTGGATGTCAGTTTCTTTTATAGAAGAGAGAGGGAGAGGAGTTGAGGAAATAAAAGAAAAAGGCATAAGCCTTGCAAAATGTCTCCTGGAATGGCCAGCCTGTGGGGATAAGTTGTATTAATTTCTTTTTTCTTGCAACCATTCACAGATGGAGAGGGTCTCTATATTTCCCTGAACAAAGGCACCTTGGTTTAACATTCAGGTAGAGGGATGGGATTCCCCGAGGTAGGCCATTCTGTTTAAACAGTATCCTTTTAGGAAGAAATGAAATGGGAAGCAAAGGTTAAAGTAAAAGAAACAGATCTAGCATAGAGTCAGAATTTGATCTTCCTTGTAACATTGACTGTGAACTCCAAAGCCATCCTTCACTGCCTTGCTCTGCTGGATGGAGCTGATCTCTCTCAATATTTCTTTTGGCAGCTGGCATGATGCTGGCTCAGTGGCTTATGAGCCAGATGTTCAGCACAGCCTCCCAGAATCAGCACAGAGCAAGCTCCATGTGCTCCGTACTGGGGACTTGCATCACTCCCAAAAGACACTTTTGTACTCACTAGGCCTAGAGATTCTTTCCTGCTCCTTGGTCTCCCCCTACAGCCTATGGACAGGTCCAGTTAAGGCAATCAGCCACCTTGTCCACCAATCTGGGCCACAGCCGCATCCTTGCCAACCAGGTGTAAGTCCAACATTGAGGAGAGAAGCCCCTGCACACTTTTCCTTCCTCTGGGGTACTCTTTCAGCCTTCAGGTTTTTTCAGAGTTCTCTCTTACTCATTCTCTCCCGCTGGGTAGGAAGCCCCAGCAGGACTGCTGGAGAAGCAGCTGGAGGGCATTGTCACTGCCTTGTACCAACTACCAAAGAGAGATGTTACCAGTTCTTTATATTAAAGTTTATGTTAGTTTACATAAAGTACTAAATTCATAAGGTATTAGTTTACATAAAGTTTGCATTAAAGTAAATTTTACTTTACATTAAAGTTACTAATTCTTTACATTAAAATTTCCCTGTTGAAGTGACCGCTGTGCTTTCTGTCTCCTGACTAAACCCTGAATAATGCAGCTATTTGAACTATTGATTGTTCAAATGGACAATGTTTATAGGGATTTACTTCCAGACTTCTCTGTATCTCTTACTCTTTTTGGCCACTTGACTTCTGACCAAGAGCCCTCAGCACTTAACCTGACACCTAATTTGGGATTGTCTATAGTGTTAATGCCTTCCCACTCTCTATCTATGATCCCTTTGTTAAGGAAATGTTAAATTCAAACCTGGTTTGAATCACCAGGTTTCCTTCAGGCCTTCTGGAAATTTCTGGTAAAATGCCAAGCTCTGCATTGACCTCAATTTCATGAAATGATGCTTGTATTGTAGTAACATTCAGGAAATGATCAGTTTCCCTTTGCTTGTATGCACAAATCTTATCTTTCTTCCTTATAAAAGAATAGGTAGACTAGGTGATGTTAATAATGATATTACTAGTAATAATAATAACAGCAGAGCTTATTTTTGTCAGGCACTGTGTTAAATATATTTTATTTAATTTCCACAATAGTCCTATTAGTTAGATGTTCTATATACGTATTATAAATAGTAATACTGAAACTTGGAGAAATTTAGTGTCTTAACCAATATCAAGCAGCTAATAAATAGCAATACTTTGGCAACCTGATGCAAAGAGTTAACTCAGTAGAAAACTCCCTGATGCTGAGAAAGATTGAAGGCAGGAGGCGAAGGGGATGACAGAGGACAAGATAGTTGGATTGCATCACTGACTCATGGACTGAGTTTGAGCAAGCTCCAGGAGATAGTGAAGGACAGGGAAGCCTGGTATATTGTAATCCATGAGGTCACAAAGAGTTGGACACGACTGAACAACTACAACAATAAGAAGTAGATCTAAGCCAAGTAAACTGTGGCTGATTATTCAAAATTCAATTGCTGTTACTTAGCTCATGTTATTCCAAAAGTGGGCTTCCCTGGTGGCTCAGTCAGTAAAAAGTCTGCCTGCAATGCAGGAGACCTGAGTTTGATCCCTGGGCTGGGAAGACCTCTTGGAGAAAGAAATGGCAACCCACTCCAGTATTCTTGCCTGGAGAATCCCATAGACAGAGGAGCCCGGCAGGGCTAGTCCATGGAATTGCAAGAGTTGGACATGACTGAGCGACTAATTCCAAAAGTGGTCACAATTTCACTTCCCTGTGATTTTTTAAATTTATTATATCATTGATAAGTACTTGATAACTACTGAATTTATTCGTCACTCATGGTACTTCAATGAATACCACTATTTAAATATCATTGTCACAGTGACATTTGATTTAGCAATTACTAAATCTACTCAAATGTGTGTGAAATAAAAACTACTCAAATATGTGTGAAACTGTTTGTATTGATGTATATAATGTGAATGCATGCAAATATTTTGCCCTGATGACTCCAGCTACTAAATTTTGTGTGACAGAAAGATCACTGACAACATTTTTGGTTCAGTTTAATTAATTAAACTAGGCTCTGTTCATTGAAATGATTATTTTTTGAAATGTGGTTCATCAGCTTATGCTTGAAGTATCAATTTTAAAATGAACCGTTGCTGCTTGGGTAGGACAAATGAGTAAATCATTTTAAAATGTAATTATACCAGGCTATCACATAATTGGGAGGAATGGTAAGGCTACTGACCAGCAAATAGGCTATAAATGCAATTAATTAGCCCTGACTCAACAAGCAAGTTAAGTGAAGCTGCTCAGTCACGTCCGACTCTTTGCGACCCCATGGACAGTAGCCCACCAGCCTCCTGTGTCCATGGGATTCTCCAGGCAAGAATACTGGAGTGGGTTGCCGTTTCCTTCTCCAGGGGATCTTCCCAACCCAGGGATCGAACCCAAGTCTCTGGACTGGCGGTCTGTTTCATATATGATAATATACATGTTTCAATACTATTCTCTCAGATCATCCCACCCTTGCCTTCTCCCACAGAATCAGATGTGTATAAGAGACAGCCCATGGACAGTAGCCCACCAGCCTCCTGTGTCCATGGGATTCTCCAGGCAAGAATACTGGAGTGGGTTGCCGTTTCCTTCTCCAGGGGATCTTCCCAACCCAGGGATCGAACCCAAGTCTCTTGCATTGCGGGCAGATGCTTTAACCTCTGAGCCACCAGACAAGCACAGTAAATGCAATTAATTAGCCTTTACTCAACAAAGGATGCAACTTAATTTTTATCAGGTAATACCATACACTAATTTCACCTCTTTCACAGGTTTGATTGAGAATAAAATTATATTCATGCATCATTTAGGAGAAGCACTGAGACACAAGCTGGATTCCCAGGTGGCACAGTGGTAAAGAATCTGCCTGCTAATTTAGAAGGTGTAAGAGATGTGGGTTCAATCTCTGGGTCAGGAGGACCCCCTGGAGTAGGAAATGGTAACCCACTCCAGTACTCTTGCCTGGAGAATCCCATGGACAGAGGAGCCTGGTGGGCTACAGTCCATGGGGTTCCCGAAGAGTCAGACACGACCAAGCGCACATGCACATGCTGAGATGTGAATGAAAAGAAGGATCTGAAAAGTCACATTTCCTCATAGAGATTTTAGGTAACTCCTTCCAAATATAATTTGAAGTGAAGATCACAGAGTTGTGGTGGGTGTCTAATGAATCAATGAGCATGTAAGTGTGTAGTTGTGAAAATAGAACGTATTATAAAAACCCACATGGATTTGCATGCTGCTACAAATCTCCAATCTTGTAGATTTTTCCTGCTGCCTTAGGCTTAAAAATCATAATTTGCTTATTATTGGTTTCAGTTTTCCCCCAACATCTCCAATTTTAGTGCATCCCAAAATCTTTATCCCTCCCTGTTTCTTCTAGAAATTCAAAGTCTATGATTTTTGTAACTTATATCATAAGCTAAAATTGAAACACTGTAAATCCTCCATAGGACAGAAAAAGTTAAATTACATTGAAGTTACGGCATTCAAGATATTCCTATTTTGAATTCACGTTGTGTACATTTCACTTATTGTGCTTTAAAATTCTACATATTTAATAGTTTTATTGAGTGGAGATTGATAAAAACTTCATATATGCAATGTGTATAATTTAAGGAGTTTGGACATATGCAAATGCCTGGGATACCAGCATCACCATGAAGATGACAGACATCCAACACTTCCCAAAACTTCCCTGTGTACCTTTATCTTTGGTTTGTTTGTTTTGTGGTAAGAACAGAAAACACGAGATAAATACACAACACCATATTGTTAACTACAGGTTCATGTCACATGTCAGATCTCTAGAACTTATTAATCTAGCAAAGCTGGAAATTAACCTCCATTGAACCACACTCCATAGCCCCTGGCAACCACTACTGCATTTTCTGCGTCTATGAGTTTCACTACTTTAGGTACATTGTACAAATGAAATCATGCAGTATTTGCCCTTTTGCGACTCACTTACGTCACGAAGCATAATAGCCTCTTAGTTCATCCACACTGTCACAAACAAGATTTTTCTTATTTTAAAGGCTAAATGGTATACATTACATGTATATACTACATTTTCTTTGTCCATTAATCTCTTGATGGACATGGTTGCTTCTGTATTTTGGTTACTGTGAATAATGCTGCAAGGAACTTGGGTGAGCAGACATCTCTTCCATGTGCCTGGTTGTGTAACCACCAACCTCATCAGGATACAGGATGGTTTCATTACCACAGGGCTGGCTTTGCTCTGCCCCTTCCTAGTCAAACAAACCCCTCACCTTTACCTTTTGGCAAGTACATTTGCTTTCTCTATATATAGTTATGCATTTACCAAATCATCATGTAAAAGAAATGGCACATTCTGTAACTTTGGGCTTGATTAATTTCACTTAAAATAGTACACCTGAGATTTACCACATTTTTCCAGGCATCAGTAGAACATTACTTTTTATATTTGAGTAGTATTTTATTTATTTATTCATCTGTTAATGACTATCTGAGGTATTTCTAGTTTGAGGCAGTTACAAATAATGCTGCTCTAAACGTTTTAGTGATTTTGTGTGGACATAATTTCCTATTTTCTAGTATAGTGGGACTGATAACTACAATAGTAAGTGTATACTTAACTTTATAAGCATCTGCACACCTGTTGTAAAAAGTAGGTTAATCATTTTGCATTGTCTCAAGCAGTGAATGAGATTTCCTGTTGATGCATACTCTCATCAACACTTGGTAATGACAGATTTTTAAAAAGTTTTTCTTTATAGTAAATGAGAAGTGGCATTTATTTTTTTATTTTACATTACCCAAATAACAGTGATGCTAAATATCTTCTATGTGATTATTATTTTCTTTGGTGAAGTGCCTTTTTCAATTTTTTACCCTTTTCATCTAGATTGTTTGTCTATTTATCACTGGCTTTTGAGAGTTCTTTGCACATTTAGACACAATTTGTTGAGTATAGGAACTGTATACCTCCTCTCAGTCTGAAACTTGTCTTTTTATTTTCTTAACAGTGTTTTTCATAGGTCAATGTTTTTATTTTTGATGAATCCAAACTATCACAGGTTTTCTGTCCAGTCACAGATTTCTTTCTGTGTTTCCTTTTCAACATTTATACCTTCACATTTTATATTCTATCCTATGAATTTGATTCACTTATTTTATTTTATTTTTTATTTCTTTAAGTTTATTTATTTTAATTGGAGGCTACTTACTTTACAATATTGTACTGGTTTTTGCCATACATTGACATGAATCAGCCATGGGTGTACATGAGTTCCCCATCTCGAACCCCTCTCACACCATCCTCCCCTTCCCATCCCTCTGGTTCATCCCAGCGCACCAGCCCGGAACACCCTGTCTCATGCATCGAAACTGGACTGGCGGTCTGTTTCATATATGATAATATACATGTTTCAATACTATTCTCTCAGATCATCCCACCCTTGCCTTCTCCCACAGAATCCAACAGACTGTTAATATATCTGTGTCTCTTTTGCTGTTTCACATATAGGGTTATCATTACTATTGTTCTAAATTTCATATATATGTGTTAGTATACTGTATTGGTGTTCTTCTTTCTGGCCTACTTCACTCTGTATAGTAGGCTCCAGTTTCATCCATCTCATTAGAACTGATTCAAATGTATTCTTTTTAATGGCTGAATAATACTCCACTGTGTATATGTACCACAGCTTTCTTCTCCATTCATCTGCTGATGGACATCTAGGTTGCATCCATGTCCTATCTATTGTAAACAGTGCCATGATGAACACTGGGGTACACGTGTCTCTTTCAATTCTAGTTTCCTTAGTATGTATCCCCAGTAGTGGGATTGCTGGGTCATATGGCAGTTCTTAGTGCACTGATCCAGCTCTCGCAGCCGGGCTGGCGCACTAAGTGCAGCCAAGAGGAGCTACCCCCCACGTCCAAGGTTAGGGGCAGCAGCCTAGAGTGCCAGGCTGCAACGGCGCAGGAATGGCAGAGAGGAGCTACCCTGTGTCTGAGGTCGGACCGGTGACCGAGAGCAGCTACCCCTCGTCCGAGGTTAGGGGCTGCAGCCAGGAGGAGCTACCCCATGTCAGAGGTCAGTGGCAGCTGAGAGGACATACCCCACGTCCAAGGCCAGTGGTGGCCAGAGGGAGACACCCAGTGTCCGAGGTCAGGGGCAGCCGGAAGAAGCCACCTCATGCTCGAGGCCAGGGGTGGTGACTCTGAGGAGCCACTCCGAGCC
>SJYC01124915.1:0-11440 GCA_006408675.1 Madoqua kirkii | reverse complement strand
TAACTTCAGATATGCAGATGACACCACCCTTATGGCAGAAAGTGAAGAGGAACTAAAAAGCCTCTTAATGAAAATGAAAGTGAAGAGTAAACAAGTTGGCTTAAAGCTCAACATTCAGAAAACAAAGATCATGTCATCTGGTCCCATCACTTCATGGGAAATAGATGGGGAAACAGTGGAAACAGTGTCAGACTTTATTTTGGGGGCTCCGAAATCACTGCAGATGGTGACTGCAGCCATGAGATTAAAAGACGCTTACTCCTTGGAAGGAAAGTTATGACCAACCTAGATAGTATTTTGAAAAGCAGAGACATTACATTGCCAACAAAGATCCATCTAGTCAAGGCTATGGTTTTTCCAGTGGTCATGTATGAATGTGAGAGTTGAACTTGAAGAAAGCTGAGCACTGAAAAATTGATGCTTTTGAACTGTGGTGTTGGAGAAGACTCTTGAGAGTCCCTCCAACTAGCCCATTCTGAAGATCAGCCCTGTGCTTTCTTTGGAAGGAATGATGCTAAAGCTGAAACCAGTACTATCACCACCTCATGCAAAGACTTGACTCATTGAAAAAGAGTCTGCTGCTGGGAGGGATTGTGGGCAGGAGGAGAAGGGGACGACAGAGGATGAGATGACTGGATGGCATCACTGACTCGGTGGACGTGAGTCTGAGTAAACCCTGGGAGTTGGTGATGGACATAAAGGCCTGGCATGCTGCAATTCATGGGGTTGCAAGAGTCAGACACATCTGAGCGACTGAACTGAACTGAACTGATGCTCCAGAATACAACACTGATTTCATCATTCTTCTCACACAAATATTTATCTTCTTATAAAAAAAGTTCTAGAATACTAATGAAATGGTATACTTCAATAAAAAAATGTTGCTTTATGACTCAAAAATTCTAACAGGGGCTCTTAGCAACCTAGAGGATTGGGATTGAGGAGGTAGATTGGAGGGAAGTGCAAGATGGAGGGGATATGTTTATACCTATGGTTGATTCATGTTGATGTTTGGCAGAATCCAACAAATTTCTGTAAAGCAATTATCCTTCAACAAAAATGATAAATAAATTTTAAAAGATTATATACTTATCAGGCCCTACCATTAGCGGTAGATATCACCAATCCAAGTTGAGAAAATGATGTGTTATTTGATTTATAAAAATAATTGTCAGTTCTCTAATTTAGCAAGAATGTCGTGAAAATGTAATCTACTTAAATCAAGTACAGTCACAGCATCTAAAGAGAAAAAAAGATAGTTTATTATTTATTTGTGTACTCAAATAATACACATTCAAATTTGTTTAAAAATTATACAAATTACACTTGTCAATATTCATAAAGCCTTCAAAATCCAAAGACAAAATTGAGATAAATAGTAATATACAGGAAAAACAATTAAGACTACTTTAAGATTACATTGCTAGAAAATGAAGAAACTGGACTTAAGCAAATAAGTTAACTAGATAAAAATACATGAAAAGTCCCAAAATATTCTTAAATTTCCTGTTAAAAGGCCTCACCCAGTGGAATATCAGTCCATAGACGCCCCCCTTTTCAATGCAGTGGGAGCAGCCTAGGAGGTGAGGGATCCCTTGGTATGGCAGGTATGTTAGGTCAGGAGACTGATGATGCCATCCAGACAGTTTGGCATGAATAGCTCTCCCTCATGAACTCGGCTTCGAGGAAGTGATTTCTCTTTTGCTTTGTCTCTTGAATCTAACCGGGCAACTGAAGCTTCTGTGTGATTCCTCCTTGAGCACTAGGGTTTTTTTCAATTATTATTTTTTTACTTATTTATTTATTTGGCTGTGTCAGGTCTTACGTGCAACACATGGGGTCTGTGTTGCATCATGTGAGATCTTTTGTTGGGGGGCATAGAGTCTCTAGTCATGGCACCTGGGCTCAGTAATTGCTCTGTGACATGTGAAATCTTAGTTCCCTGACCAGCGGTTACACTGGTGTCTCCTGCATTGTCAGGAGGATTCTCAACCACTGGAACCCCAGGGAAGTCCCTAAGGTTTTATAAAGGGCTTCTGTTTATATCCCTGCTTCTCCCCAGGCTAACAGAACCTTAGTTTTGTTAGAGCCTCTGCCTTGTTCCTCAGCCAAGTAGAAACCTCTTCTTCCCGACAAGCAGCTGAAGCATCTCTATCCTACCAGGGGTATCAGCAGCAGATCTGGACCCAAGTCACAGCCCACTGAACATGACTTTGCCACATAAGCTCTTTGGGCTTTCATGCTCACATCTCTATAAGATGAACAATATTCTCTGTATCACTGATTTGGGTGGGTTCAATGAGGCATGCATGCACGCTCAGTTGTGTCTGACTTTCTGACCCTTTGTACAGTAGCCTGCCAGGTTCCTCTGTCCATGGGATTTTTCAGGCAAAACTGCTGGAGTGGGTTGCCACATGCTCCTCCAAGGGATCTTCCTGACCCATGGATTGAACCAGCATCGCCTGTGTCTCCTGCATTGCAGGCAGATACTTTATCCACTGGGCCATTGGGGAAGATCTGGGTTTAATAAGGAAAAGTATATAAATCATCTAACACCCATAGTTGGTACCAGATTAATCCTCAATGAAAGATAATTCTCTTCCTTCAAAATCTACTGCTAGGTCAGGATTTTCCAGCATACTCTGAAGAAGAACACTCATCCTGTGAAATGGTGGTTTATGGGACTGGGATAGGGGGGAGACAAGAATTCTAGGATCAAAAATATCTGGGCACCAGTAAATTCCTGAATTTAAAGTTGAAGACTCAGGACTCACACCGATATTTGGAAGGTTCTGAAGAGTCCTGGGATAATAAAATCACAATCATTTTATTTATTCCTGGGAACACCAAGCCAATTTAGAGTTGAAACCTTCTTTCTCATTTGATTTCCCTTTTTCAAGTAAAGTGTGTGGAAAGTTTACATTGTTGAGTACCCCCTGGCCCCCGCAGGACTGAGGTTTGGGCCTATCACCCCTCCAGAAACTAACTCCCAGGAGACAGGGCTCACCAAAGCCTTCCTGAGCTACTCACTAGAAAATTTGTTTGTTTCTCCTCCACCAGCCTGCATGCAGTAGTCCTCTGGGGGCCCTGTAAACACAGCCTTTGAGCCAGCCTGCCTCCTCACTCCTCCAGCCCACCATTAATCTCCACTAATCTGCAAGGTGTTGGTGATTAGCACAGTAATTATCATAGCGACAGGATGACAGCCTGAGAGCATCTGAGCTTCCAAGCTGTTTTATGAAAATTTTGCCCAGAAAGGTGATGAGAGAGATGAACAAGGAAAGCGTTACTGGGCCAACAGTTTAACACACGCTTTCCCAAATGCCAGCTGGCTCTGTTGAGTCATTACGCAATTCTGGATGATTCTCTCTGGTTAACAAGGCCACTCCTTCCTCTCCACTCTGGATCTGTGGGTGTTTTTACCCTGCTTCTCAAATTAAGCTACTATTCACTGAGTTCTGTGTAAGGGACCACAGAAGATAGAGAAAGAATAGCGTTCTTTTGTCCTTCCAGACTCAAATTTTAGCAGACATGACAGATCATAAATAAGTATAGTCAAAAGATGCCTTTGATAAAGGTCATATCAGGGCCATGAGGAAACAGTTAGGAGGTGGTGGGACAGGTAGACTTTACTACTTCCTAGAGGCTTATGGGGCAATCAGTCCATTCTTAAGGAGATCAGTCCTGGGTGTTCTTTGGAAGGAATGATGCTAAAGCTGAAACTCCAGTACTTTGGCCACCTCATGCGAAGAGTTGACTCATTGGAAAAGACTCTGATGCTGGGAGGGATTGGTGGCAGGAGGAAAAGGGGACAACAGAGGATGAGATGGCTGAATGGCATCACTGACTCGATGGACATGAGTTTGAGTGAACTCCGGGAGTTGATGATGGACAAGGAGGCCTGGCGTGCTGCAATTCATTGGGGTCTCAAAGAGTCAGACATGACTGAGCGACTGAACTGACTGACTGGAGGCTTATGAAGAAACTTCTTAGGAGTGAGATGTGATGAAGATTAAAGGCAATTCTCTATTATATTAATCACAGAAAGTGAATTTCCTGCTGGAGTTTCTCCAGCATATAGCATAATTCCTGGATCCATTTATAGATTCCTAAAAAGTTTTGGGTTCAGTTATGAAATGTCCAGAATCTTGAAGATTAAGTTTGCTAACTTGGAGGCAAGGGATTTTGAGCAAAGAGAAAATCTTAGTTAAAAGTACAGAGACAGCAATATTCTATGTAGACTTTTAAGGTCAAGATCAATCCCTGGAGAAAAGCTGTAGATATAGGTTTGGAAGCCCTACTTTGCACATTCAAACTCTATAAACATGGCTGAGACCTACATCTCCTCAATTAGAAGGTAGAGGCAATAATAGTCATATGTGTGTATGTGTACTGAGTCGATTCAGTCATATCCAACTGTTTCCAACCCTATAGTCCCCCTCTGTCCATGGGATTCTCTAGGCAAGGATACTGGTGTGAGTTGCCATGCCCTCCTCCAGATCTTCCCAACTCAGGGATCAAACCCATGTCCCTTATGTCTCCTGCATAGGCAGGCAGGTTCTTTACCCCTAGTGCTATCTGGGAAACCCACTGACTTATATAAATGCTTGTAACCACAGTTCCCTGGATCCCAAACTGTGAACTACTTCCCAAGTGTGAAGGGGGCTTTCAAGTTGGGCATTCAACACAGTTGATCCCAATTTTAGTCATTTGAGATATAGCTGAATTTTGGGGGGTTGTTGTTACAGTTTCTTTTTCCTCATCTGTAGAAATGAAGATAATAGTATTTGATTCAAGGGGGATTATTTTCTCATTAAATCTGATGGTAAATGTCAGATACTAGCAGAGCATGGAGTATTAGACCCTTATTAAACCTGATTCTTTTCTGGCAAGACTTCTCTTCCACAGCTCTGAGTCAAAGTAGCTGTTCTTGTTTTGCAATGTTGCTTCCAGGGGAGGGTCGATGGATGGCTTAATTTTGGATGCAAATGGGTATAGAGAAAAGAATTCTTCCAAAGCAAACTTCTGTTCCAATCCTTGTTCCCCCAAATATTCATTTTTACCAGTTGCAAAATCTGGGGCAGGTTAACCCATTTTATGAGATTCTGTCTCCTCATCCTAGGATGAAATATGTAGAGAACTGATAAAATTAGCAGAAGACTAATTTAAGCAAAGCTCCACGGCATTTTCTAGCACCCACAGCAGAGGCAGGAGACTCACGTTCCTGCTCTGATCCACAGGTTCCTGGAGGAACACTTTCTATCAGGGCATTGTCTGCCACTGAGCTTCAGTAACTGAACTATATAGGCACATATATAGTTTCACCCGGAATGTTTAACTGGGACAAAATGACTATCTCCTAATTAGTGTGAATAAGTACACTGGAGCATTCAAACGGGGCACCTGGGGCTAAGCATCAGGATGACCATCCTGAATGCCTGCCAGGCATTATCTCACCAGCGAGGAGAAATCACATCCTGTCATTTTGTCCGATTCTTTGGAACAGTTTCAAAACTGCGTTCTCACTTCACAGATGAGAAAAATCTAAGACTATTCTTTAACATGAAAAAGATTATCTTGATTAAAAAAAAGGGAAGGGACAGTATTCTGGTATTTGTGTGTGTGTGCTGAGTCACTTCAGTCATGTCTGACTCTCTGTGACCCCATGGACTGTAGCCCACCAGGCTCCTCTGTCCATGGGATTCTCTAGGCAAGAGTACTGGAGTGGGTTCCCATGCCCTCCTCCAGGGGTTCTTTCTGACCCAGGGATGGAATGCATGTATCTTATGCCTCCTACATTGGCAGGTGGGTTCTTTCCCACTAAGCCACCTGGGAAGCCCACTCTGGTATATACACTACTGGTCAATTCATTCACGCAAAGTAGATGTGAACAAAGCTTCTCTGAGACGTAAAAGAAAATTTTCCTTGTGAGAATCGCATTTAGGAGAATTTAAAATTGAAAACTAGGCCATGAGTTCCAAATTAAGGGATGTTAAGTAAGAGTTCCAGAAGAGAGGTCTAACCTCTCCAAACTCTACATTTAGGGGAATACCAAATTGAGCATGGTCAGGACTGTGGACAGAAGTGACACCCCAAGGCAGCAGCCAGAAGAGGAGGGAAATCAGCTGCTTTAACCCTCAGCTCCTGTGCCAGCTTAGACACTGATTAACTAAAGAGACTTCTAGGCCCTCACGGCAGCCAGAGGCTCCCTAGAAACGAGGTTAGTTATAAAATATGCCTAAGTTTTTTTTTAATTTACAAGAAATATCAAAGGAATTCCATTTTTCAACAGTGCAAATTTTATCAAAAATTGGCTGTTTTTGCTTGCTCATCCCAAGTTCACAGCTGTGAGATGAAACCCCCAAAGGATGCCCTTCCATTTCTGAGCTTTGAGGAGAGAAATGGAATCTGTTCAGTTCTCCATCCCTTCTACCAGTAGCTCAACTCCTGCCATTCCTACTTCCCCTTGTGTGGCCAGGGTCTCATCTAGAGCCTTCTGGCCACTTCTGGTCATGCTGCAGGCTCTCACGGGGGAAATACTGTGTTAGAAGCACACATCTCATTCCGCCTCTACTCAAAGTCTGCCTCCGTTGTCCTCTTCCGATGAGTACAGGATGCTCAGCCAAAACTGCTCCGTCAACTCTTCAAGAAATACCCCAAACTCACATTCAACTTGTTCTTTCGAGACATTCTTAAATTAACACATCACCATCAAGGCTGTATATTGTCACCCAGCTTATTTAACTTCTATGCAGAGTACATCATGAGAAACGCTGGACTGGAAGAAACACAAGCTGGAATCAACATTGCTGGGAGAAATATCAATAACCTCAGATATGCAGATGACACCACCCTTATGGCAGAAAGTGAAGAGGAACTAAAAAGCCTCTTATGGAATCAAGATTGCTGGGAGAAATATCAATAACCTCAGATATGCAGATGACACCACTCTTATGGCAAAAAGTGAAAAGGAACTAAAAAGCCTCTTGATGAAAGTGAAAGAGGAGAGTGAAAAAGTTGGCTTAAAGCTCAATATTCAGAAAACAAAGATCATGGCATCTGGTCCCTTCACTTCATGGGAAATAGTGGGGGAAACAATGGAAACAGTGTCAGACTTTATTTTTGGGGGCTCCAAAATCACTGCAGATGGTGACTGAAGCCATGAAATTAAAAGACACTTGCTCATTGGAAGGAAAGTTATGACCAACCTAGATAGCATTTTCAAAAGCAGAGACATTACTTTGTTAACAAAGGTCCATCTAGTCAAGGCTATGGTTTTTCGAATGGTCTTGTATGGATGTGAGAGTTGGACTGTGAAGAAAGCTGAGCACCAAAAAATTGATGCTTTTGAACTGTGGTGTTGGAAAAGACCCTTGAGAGTCCCTTGGACTGCAAGGAGATCCAACCAGTCCGTTCTGAAAGAGATCAGCCCTGAGATTTCTTTGGAAGGAATGATGCTAAAGCTGAAATTCCAGTACTTTGGCCACCTCATGTGAAGAGTTGACTCTTTGGAAAAGACTGTGATGCTGGGAGGGATTGAGGGCAGGGGAGAAGGGGATGACAGAGGATGAGATGGCTGGATGTCATCACAGACTCGATGGACATGAGTCTGAGTGAACTCTGGGAGTTGGTGATGGATAGGGAGGCCTGGCATGCTTTGATTCATGGATTCGCAAAGAGTCAAAGACAACTGAGTGAATGAACTGAACTGAACTGATAGTCTAATTAGGCTTCACTGGTGGCCCAGTGGTAAAGAATTTGTCTGACATTCAATATCACAGTAATCCAAGTCTATGCCCCAACCACTAATGCTGAAGAAGCTGAAATCAAATTGCTCTATGAAGACCTACAAAACCTTCTATAACTTACATCAAAAAAAGATGTTCTTTTCATCACAAGGTACTGGAATGCAAAAGTAGGAAATCAGGAGATACTTGCAGTAACAGGCAAGTTTGTCCTTGAAGTACAAAATAAAGCAGTACAAAGGCTAATAGAGTTTTGCCAAGAGAACACACTGATCATAGCAAACACCCTCTTCCCAACAACAACACAAGAGATGATTCTACACATGGCCATCATCAGATGGTCAATACCGAAGTCAGAGTGACTATATTCTTAGCAGGTGAAGATAGAGAAGCTCTATATAGTCAGCAAAAACAAGAGCAGCAGCTGACTGTGCCTTAGATCATGACTCCTTGCTGTCAAATTCAGACTTAAATTGAAGAAAGTAGGGAAAACCACTAGACCTTTCATGTATGACCTAAATCAAATCCCTTATGATTATTCACTGGAAGTGACAAATAGACTCAAGGAATTAGATCTGATAGACAGAGTGCCTGAAGAACTATGAACAGAGGTTCATGACATTGTACAGGAGGCAGTGATCAAGACCATCCCCAAGAAAAAGTAATGGAAAAAGGCAAAATGGTTGTTAGACAAGGTCTTAAAAATAGTTGAGAAAAGAAGAGCCGCTAAAGGTGAAGGAGAAAAGGAAAGATATTTACATCTGAATACAGAGTTCCAAAGAATAGCAAGGAGAGATAAGAAAGCCTTCCTCAGTGATCAGTGCAAAGGAATAGAGAAAAACTATAGGGTGAGAAAGACTAGAGATTTCTTCAAGAAAATTAGTGACACCAAAGGAATATTTCATGCAAAGATGGGCTCGATAAAGCACAGAAATGGTATGGACCTAACAGAAGCAGATGTTAAGAAGAAGTGGCCAGAATATACAGAACTATACCAAAAAGATCTTCATAACTCAGATAACCATGATGTTGTGATTACTCACCTAGAGCCAGATATCCTTAAGTGTGAAGTCAAGTGGGCCTTAGGACATAGCTAGTACACGTGATGTTAAAAACATCTGAAGTGAGTCATCCTTTATCCTTTCCTCAGCAAGGAGATAGTTTCTCTCTTTCATTTTCTTGCAGTAGATCAGAATTATCCAGATGATATTACTTCTTTAAAATATTTTTGTCTCAGTTTTCTCATCAGAATCAAGGTGGAGTTTGGAAAAATGTGATAAACTAGACTATCTCTTCAGGAGTCTTCCCAATGCAACATTCTGAAAGTCTATGAATGCTGTTTATTGGAACTAGATGTCATTTCTTATGAGAAGAGAATATAACGGCTATCTTAAACCTTAAATGAAGATGGGTTTGTTAGAAACATCTTGGTGTCCATGAAAGTGGCTTTAAAACAAAAATTAAATTTACATTATTTATACAACCTTATCTTTAAGAAAGGGCTTTGCTCGTGGCCCATATGGTAAGAATCTACCTGCCGAATAGGAGACCTGGGTTTGATCCTTGGGTCAGGAAGATACCCTGGAGAAGGGAATAGCTATGCACTCCAGTATTCTTGCCTGGGGAATTCCATGGATGGAGGAGCCTGGTGGGCTACATAGAGTCTATTGATCACAAACAGTCAGATGAGACAGAGCGACTAATGTACACACACTGATCTTCCAGAACTCTATAGGTTTGAATACAATTTACGATGTCATGCACTGAAGTAATCAGAGAAAAGAGATGTAAAGGCAAGAATGTTAACACTTGTAGTTCCCTTGGCTATACAGAATGGGCTTACCTTACACATTGGTGGGACATGGCCTCACATGAGATTATCTGAAGGGAACCAAAAGTCTCCTTCCATTTTCCTTAGCCTTCTATTTTTAACTCACCCCTCTAGCTAAAATTTCACTATTTGAAATTTACAGCTTTGAGTGATTTAGGAAACAAACAAACAGTAGCAGAATATTCTTCCACAACTTTCAATCATTAACATGAGTTTACTAAATCATAGGAAATGAATTAGACAAACTATGAATACTAGTGGCCATAGAATAGAAACTTCTAGAATTGAGAGAATATGGTGCCAGTGTACCAGAAATGCAGAAAGAGGCAGTGACAGGGATGTTGGCATGACACCCAAGCCTTGCCAATGATAAAAATTCACTAAATTTTACATAGTTTCTCTCCCTTGGGAATTTTCTTGGCATTTGAGCAATAATATCTGTTAACATCTGAAAGCCTGACCAAGATCATAAAAAAAAATTTCTACTCCTATGGAGTCTTCACCTTTTGAACATTCTCTGTATAGGAGACATTGCTCAATTTAATAATATTCCATCACCTTGCTTTTCATTAGCAGATTAATATAAAGGTAATCTTTAAAGAATATTTCAGAATTTCAATGACTCTATCAATACTAAAATTTATATTTGTACAACTAGAATGTATTTCTCTGATTTATGGGCCAGATATTAAATGTTAATGTAAATAGCAGGAAACATTTTGGCAGAGTTTTAAGATATTAGCATACATTAATTTCTTCCTACATCTTGCTTACATTTGATCCTAAGGAAAATGGGTAAGTGACTCCCTCTAGAGAGATTTCTCTGCTATTATATTATGCAGCATTGGCAAAAGGCACAGTTTGGAATGACAAAAAAAAAAAAAATTTTTTTTTTAACTTAAAGAAAGAAAAACAAGGAAGAAAGGAAAAAAAGTGTCTAAGTTTTAAGGCACAGTCTCTCCTTTAAAAAAAAATTATTCTTTTATTTTTGGCTGCACTGGGTCTTCACTGCTGTGTGGGCTTTCACTCATTGCAGTGAGCAGGGGCCACTCTCTAGTTGAGGTGCTTGGGCCTCTCGTAGGGGTGGAAGCACAGAGTCTTGACCACTGGACCACCAGGGAAGTCTCTATGTCAGTCTCTTTTGCACAGATATCCTAGTTGGTTGGTGTGAAGGAGTGTGATGCCATGTAACTGGGCACTGTTTTTTAAGAGCCACTAGTATGGGAGAGGAAGTCTGCAGCCATGAAGGAAATGTGTCTGATTCTTGTCTGAGTTTCTGGGAGAATGAAAGGATGTGGAATTGGAGCCAGCCCAATAGTGAGTGCAGAAGTCTCTCTAGCAGGGCGAGGTGTCCTTGGTGGGTGTGAGGTGGGGGCATGTGAGGAGGGCATCATCATGCATCTCCTGCCTTGGCAGGCAGATTCTTTACCACTGCACCACCTGGGAAACCCTATGAATACTTTACTGATCACTGTCTTGGGGCCTTGGGCATGCTAGGTATCCTTTATTTCCCTGTGCTGTGGTTTTTTGATCTGCAAAACAGGTGTACTATAAATCTATTAATAGTCCTTACGGGGATTCTGGAATAGTATGTCTCACTTTACACAATATCATAACACATGGGTAAATATTTAGCTGCTAGGTTGTGTCTGACTCTTTTGCAACCCCGTGAACTGTAGACCGCCAGGCAAGAATACTGGAGTGCATTGTAATTTCCTTCCCCAGGACATCTTCCCAACTCACAGACTGAACCCACACTGCAGGTGGATTCTTTACTGCTGAGCCACCAGGGAAGTCTAAACTTATTATAAAATGCCTATTAGAGACTTTTATTGGTAAAGAGATGTGAATTTAAATTTTTATT